>DWQW01005099.1:0-18404 GCA_018249695.1 Heliconius erato demophoon
CCCCTATGTCATCAAAAATAGGCAATCCTCTTAAAAATATTTCATTGAAAACGTCAAAAATAAGCAAACCCAAGACCCCCCCGCCCCCCTACAGTGCTTACGTAATACTTGAACGGCCCCTATGTACGTATTTTTCAAGAAAAATCAAAACACAAGATACAAATAAAAACATTTGTTTTTAATTATATTTTAATTGTTAAATAATTTCTCTTAACAAATTGAAATTATAGAGGGAGAGTGACTGTAGGTTGTAATCGCCATCCACGTTAAATGTAGGAGATGCTTGAAGCGTACAACTAACTAGGCCGGCAGAAAGGTTAAAAAGAAATCCCTATACTTTTTAAAAGCAACAAGCACACCGCAACTCAGCACACCACAACTCAGTATACCGCAACTCAGCATGCAATGCCGTTCCATTGCATGCTGAGTTGCGGTGTGTAATATATTAACAAGGGAACATAGCCTCACCCGGAACATAGCCTCACAGGGAACATAGACTCACAGGGAACATAGGGAACCTCTGTTTACCATGCTGTGTGCGGGATACAGCGTGAAACTAAAAAAAAGTACACACTCTAAAATTTTATCCAAACCACAAATAACAATAATCCACAGAATAATACATTCTTAAATATACACGTGGGATTCACAATGAACTTCCGTAATTCACATTACAGTGAAAGGCAACTTCGATTGACTGCAAACATAAATGTATGGTCCCCCCGGGAGCGATATAGGCGTAGTGGTTTGAACATTTCAGCGTACAAATTTCCTGTATAATAAATTAAATTCTTATATATCCGCTTTGAGAAAATAACGAAGCCATTTTGTCGAAATTTTATTTTATTTTTACACATTTTATAAGCGAAAAGTTAATTATAATTATTTTTACTCCACTCTCTATCTCTCTCTCTCTCCACTTTGTCGACACATTTAAAATCCACCCAGAGTAACAGAACTCAATACCACATCTTTATCCAAGATAATCAAAACATTTAATAAACACCTAATATTTTCCTAAAAGCGATTCGAACTCGCTGCCATCGCTATTCTTTTACAGTTACTATTTACTATAAGAAATTGACCCACAACCTATAAATAAGTATTTTAAAATCAAACAATAAGTTGGAAATAAGAAAAACATTAAAGTACGTTACAGCGTCATAACTAAATGGATTCATGAAGACGGATGTGGTTACCAAAGAAACTTTCACCACATCCATCATATTTAAATTTGTTCTGAGAAGAGGGGAACAAAAGAAATTTAACAGTAAAAGTACAGTATCTTTTCTTACATTTTTAATACTGGTTTTTACAAGTGACTTCACCCCCGTTCTGGAATGGAAATAACTAAAAGTTGTGAACCAAACAGTGGATTACATCGGAAAGTTAGTTTTCCTCGATAAATTGACTACCTATACAACAATTAAATATGTTTCAATTCAGAAGTTCTTAGGATTAGCGCGCTCAACCAAACAAACATTTCAGCATCTTAATTGTATATATTTCCGCATTGTGTTTAATGTTTACAAAGGTTTCTGCTCATTTAGAGCAAGAATGATTGATACAACTGGAGGAATCAAAGTTCATCTAATTAAAAAAAATCAGCTTCGCGCTGTATCCCGAACGCAGCAGAGGAAACCTAATATTAAAACACTCCGTTCCCCACTTTCCGCCGAGTTCTGAAGGCATTGCGGGTTGAGTGGCGGAACTCGACGCACCGCCGTGCCTCGACTCGTAGAAATAAACATATAAATATAAATAAATATTTCATATCCTCAAGTGGAGATCGAACCCACAACCAGTCGATTTTACAGTCACGCTTTATGCCTCTAGATTATAAATATATATATTTATCCTGTGCAACTATTTGTATTCAATCAGGTAAGGGCTAATTGAAATATTATTTATTCAAAACCAATAAAAGCTCGTATAGCTGTTCTAAATATTTTTTTACAGCATGTGCTATCAGTAGATATACTTAGGGCAAACCAAACTGATTGTGAATGATGTATGTAGGTTGTAAATTATAATCCCATATGAGAAATATATATTAAAAATACCGAGGAGTTTTCTTTGCCTATCTTATCCTAAAATACTAAAACATAAAAAAAAACGATTCAGCAAAACAAATCAAATAACAGATATACTTAATGCCAACATAAAAAATAAAAGTCAACGACGGAGGGCAATCGGGACGCTTTACATAAAACGCTGGGAGGTCAATGGTGGGAGGGAATTGGGTCAATGCGATACCAATAGCGGTCTGAAAGAGGGTATTAATTGAAAAACCTTATTCGATTGGACACGGCCCCGCATCTTTCCGAGCTTATAGGTTTAAACGTCCAATATAAATGGGGATCCGTGTGTAATCACTATTTCTAAAACTTCTCATTCGGACTTATGTCGTGATAGATGAAATAAATTTTATATAACCATATAGTACGCGGCGTTGAGTTCCATTACTGAACACGCAATGTCTTTGGAATTCGGAGGAAAGTGAAGAAAACGGAAAACGTAATGTCTTAACACTAGATTTTTTTCCCTCTTCTTATCCTGCTATGTGCGAGATACGGTGTTAAGCTAAGAAAAATAAATATATTTTGTTAAATAATATACTGTAGAATTTAATGTTGGCAATCTAGTTAACTTTGGATGAACTTCGCTACATAAACTTATTACACTAGATTATGATTGGTAAATAATAAAGGCTTTCGTTTTGGGTTATTTATGACATAATAATATGAATATAATTTTCACAAATGTTTTAAACCCAATTAAAACAGATAATACTTCAATAAAAAAAATAAGGTAAAATATTTTCCTATACCCAAAGCTTCAGTATGAAAAAAGAAATCTCCAATCAACTTTACCAGGTTCTAATTCCAAACGAATCCAGAACTCCAATCATTAATTAGAGACTCAATAGTTTGATCGAGTAGTGTGATCATTAATATCCTATACGGATACGTCCATAATGGGTATTAGAAATAGCTCTAAAACCGCAATAGGATAGCCGAGAGCTGAACTGTGATCAATATACCGTTGTCGGACAATCGTGGCCGCAATCTATCACGTTTCAATTAATAGATCATTTATACCATTAACAGACCAAATTGAAGTTTCTGGATTATTTCTTGTTCGTTTCTTGGATGTGTTAAATATGGTGGTGTAGTTTCAATTTTCAGTAGAACTGCCTTCCGAGAACCTAGGTAGCTTCCTGTAGAACTGACACTACTGACATTATTACGTTACTGAATCGTCAGATTCCAAAGTGCTTGTAATAGTCTAATTGGATAATTAATATTTATTAATTATCCAATTACACTTTATTTTACTATTTAAATTAAATGATATCAGTAACTTGACACTACATTCTCCCTACCTATCCTCCTATACGGAGAATAGTGTGACATTGGGTACATTAAAAGAAAACATAATTTATTTCTTCGAAATTATTTTCGTTTTCATTTGTACTATTCATATTTAGTCTTATGCATTCATTCATCGAGACGCAGCGACTTATTGCACTTAACACACAATGCCTCCAGAATTCAATGGAAAGTAGGAAACGGAAGTGTCTCAATGAGAGTATTAACATTAGGTTCCCAGGTTCTCTATACAAAGTTAAATTCAAAAAAAAAACCCACATAAACGATCTAACTATATAAAGATTCACACAGATCATTTAACTAAGTAACTACACAAAAAAGCATTCAAAAAAACAAGTGAAACAAACACTGGCTACACCGATTGCGATGTTAGTTCACAAATCCCATAAGTTTCGTACTAACGACCAATCCTACTTCGAGAGTGGGGTTGCCAGTTTAGCGGCAGCTATGACTATGAACAAAGTAATATGCAGTTTGCATGCTCCCGAGCAATACACGTAACAAGCGATTCTAGATATTTACTTCACTTTTAGTGTACCTAGTTCATAAGCATCAAAGTTTATGAGTGTTGTATATTGGATAACTTAGGTTAATTAAGCATAATGTTATTATTTTTATCAGCTTCACACTGAATCCCGCACACAGCAAGGTAGATAGAGGGAACCTTGTGTTAAGACACGCCGTTCCCTACTTTCTACCGAATTCTGGATGCATTGCGTGTTGAGTGGCAGAACTCAACGCCGCGCTTAACCTCGACACCAGAGCGAAGAAAAGGAAATATAAATTTAAGTAAATATTTCATCTCCTCGAGTGGGGATCGATCCCATAAACAGTCGGTTTTACAGTCACACTTTGTGCCGCTGCGCCACGACTGGCCTCATGTTATAGTGATTTCAACGAATTGGCTCTTTTTCATAGTAATTTGGGATAAACAATAATTTATCTTAAATCCTGATCAGTAGAAGTTATATATAACTATTCCACGTTCATATATATTTTCTTAATTTTTTAAATGTGTATATTTAAATAATATAGCTATTTGTGTTCATTTTAATTTATTACACCTAAAAATACCACAAAGAAATGAAATCTAATGATAAATTACATCATTCTCCACATTTCGCCTTTATTAGGACATTTGAGAAACTGAGAAATTGCAATATAATCGTAAAAAAAAGATTTAATACACCACAACATGTAATTTTCTAAATAAATTGCATCCTATTACATCATAAAAAAAGATAATATATATTTATATAAAAACAGAAGCCAGGTTCAACATAAAATATATAGGTATATTCCAACGTTATATATTTTCCAATCCCAAAGGCTTTCAGGGAAGTTGGCGGAGGCGGATCGCGGTCTTAGAGTCTCAGAGCTGACGCCTTGTTAAAGTTCGATCGAGTCGAAACTTAATAAAACTAAAATTATGTCTAGATAGTTTGTGAGAAAGGAAAGGGGAGTTCTGTACATTATATATGAATATAAGGTATAAAGGATAAATTATTAATTTTTATTTTAAAGTAGGGAACTTACGACGTCTACAATAGTAAGTTGTTCTAATATTTTAAAATAATGTATCTAAATTTGATTGAAAGTCTTAAAATATTAATGTTTTTGTTATTAATATCTGACTTGTTTCAACTTCACGCTGTATCCCGCATATAGCAGGATAGACAGAGGGAACCTATTAAAAGACTCCTCTTCCCACTTTCAGCCTTATTCTGGAGGCATTGTAGAGTGGCGGAAGTCAACGCCGCGCTTTGCCTCTAAACCAGAGCTAAATAATTAAAATATTAAAAGTTTCATTTTCTCGATCGGGAATCGCTACGACTTGCCTCTGATTTATATTTTGCAGAAATGCAGAAAATTCTGTTATATTCAATGTCCACTATATGTAACGAGGAAATATTTTCCTCATGGAATTCTTCTATTGACTTGAATCTTGAAAACGTATGTATACAAAAAGTTTTAAGCTTTCCGTAAATTAAGTAATGAGTACGTATTTTTTAACTTCCCGCATATAGCTGGGTAGGCAGAGGGTTTGGGAACCTAGTATTAGATACTTCGTTCCCCACTTTCTCCATTTTAGCCGTTATAAGTAAGAGAAATACATCAAATTTCAAAATAAAGAAACATAAACGGCCTACGCCATTTTAATTCAATATTTCGAATGGAAATTGAAGTTCCTACAGTGGCTGATTGAGTTTTCCCTCCCGAGTTCATCGAATTACCGGCCCGTCGCCGTTCCGCTGAACTAACATTAACACGCTATACTGTCTTCAGTGTTATGTGGAACTTTCTTCATCTATTATTTCTTTTCAACCAACAGAAATGTAGTTGAGAAACTTTGGATTAACTTTTGAAACAAAAGTAATTTCTAACATTTGATTTGGACGCTTGTGAAAATTTTTATTTTTATTCTGAATTGTTTAGTGTGTTTGGTGGTTTTTATAAAATTATTAGATGTTTTAAGCTAAATGTGACACTAGCAGTTATACCATTAAAAATATAAAAACATATGTACCTACATACTTGCATTTAACTATTACATACGTACATATTCAGCTATGAGTAGTGACTGCATGAAATGGTGGAAAAGATTACCTAGTATAAGTATAACGTAGTAGTAGATCTACGCCGAATTACAGTACGATCGACGAGTCGTGGCGTGCATAAGCCTTTGTTCATTGTTCATGATGGAAATCATCATCAATAGGAAAAAAAATCACACACAACTACAGAGCAGCCACGACTCGTCAATCATCCTGTACAATTCTAAAGCCAAAAAAAAAGCTTATCACCAAACGAAATAAAAATAAGACTATTACCTACTATAGTTTTTAAAATAATTATTAATTTTCTTAATAAGAAGTGGATGAGAAATAACACACATTAAGTTAATTAAAACGTACACGTGTATCTTACAATGGCAGCCAGCTGATAGACGGGACCGTTAATGACGAGTACGACGTGTTTCCATTACGGAATACGCTGTGACGTTTTTAAGTATTCAATGGCGAAAGCTTATTTTCATTCTGCCTTATTTACTTAGTTTAGTTTAATACTTATATAGAAAACGTATAAAAATGTTAACGTAGCGGGACTCGAACCCGCGCCTCTTGGTTGGTTTCCAGGTTTTCTTTCCTAAGTGTGGAATAACACTAAAAATGTTAAAAATATTTAGTATATTTGTAGATATAAATATACATAATTCTTTTATATACTGATAACCAGTTACTTTTACTTTTTATAAATAACTAATACACATACAATATATTTTAGGAAAAATTATTCGAAGTCAATTTTATCGATTCTGATTGAAATTCTTTTGAAAAAGCTATTTAATAAGACTGCATGTTCTCTTTTTGCAAAAACTAAATGGTGTCTCCTAATTTTCGTTTTTTTTCCCAATTTTCTTTACTTTTTTACATCCAGACCTAAGAGTCGGAGCTTAGCGATATACTTGATCTAAGCAAATCGAAGAAACAAACGAAGCCTGCAGTTTACGCAAAATTATGTTTATTTGTAAATCTAATTATATTTCAAATTCAAAATAAGAAAATATTTTATAATTCTATACCTAATTTGTGATCGAACTCACAACTTTTCTCAATATAAAGGAGGAACACATAATTAATACTACACCAAAGGAGACTATTAGATATAAAATAAATAAATTCATCAGCTTCACGCTGTATCCCGCACACAGCAGGGTAGGTAGAGGGAACCTAGTGATAAGACGCTCCGTTCCCCACATTCTGCCGAATTCTGGAGATATTGCGTGTTCAGTGGCAGAACTAAACGCCGCGCTTTACCTCGACACCATAGCGAAGAAATAGAAATATAAATTTAAGTAAATATTTCATCTCCTCGAGTGGAGATCGAACCCACAACCACTCGGTTTTACAGTCACACTTTGTGCCGCAGCGCCACGACTGGCCTCATTAGATATAATTCGGCAAAATTGAAACGATCCAGAAGCAGACACGCTCCAACACTTCCATTTAATCAATAGATGATTGCATCTGCACTACTTTGTTCCAATGATACTTCCGTAATTCATTTTCGACAAAATGATTTGGTTTCACTCTTGTTAAGATTATAATTCTCTTTGAAGTTCAGCTGAACTTTATAGCTATGAAATATATTTTTATCGTTGTGTTCAACCATAAAAATCAACTTCACGCCGTATCCTGCACCGTATCCTGTATCCAGCAGAGGGAACCTAGCGTTGAGACACTCCGTTACTCATTTTCCGCCGAGTTCTGGAGGTATTGTGTGTTGAATGATAGAACCCAGCCCCGCGCTTTGCCTCAACACCAGAGCGAAAAAATGTAAATATTAAATATTTAATTTCCTCGACTGCGTATCGAACCCACAAACTGTCGCGTTTATAGCTACACTCTGTGCCCCGGCGCACTATGGATAATGCTAGAACAACGGCAGATCAAAATTCGTTTTTACTAAAGTTCTCCCTGACGCACTTTTTATTTTTTTTTTAATAGTATTATAGTGGAGCTTTGATGTAATGATTTTTTTTTCGTGAATTACATTTGGAACATTTTTTTTTATCGTGAGAAATTGTAATACGTAAGAATGTCTATAGCAGGTTGTTAAACAGGGAACAAGAAAACTCTATCTATTAAAATTTCTAATGTTGTATTATTTAATTGATTAGATTGCGGTAAATTTCAATGAAATTATTGTTATTTATTGATAAAAGGATGTTTTATCTTCATTTTGCACACATTTTGCGGTATAACTAATTAATAAAATGCACAATACCCTCATTTATGAAATTATATAAATAGAGTGAATTAATTTATTAAAACTATTACAAATTAGTAATAAAATTACTAACAGACGTTTGATTGATAAGTGACTTCAGTATATTTCAAAATGGCTAATACTTTCAAGGGTTCCAAGCGAGAATTATTACTCCCATACGATGAAGGAGGAAAAAAACTTAAAGCAATTAACTTAAAGTAACTTGAAGCAATCAATATTAGCTATTAATATTTCTTAAAGAAAAGTATCGTGTTTCTGTAGACAACATATGTTTTATTATCAGCGACATTCAAAGAAATCTCATTCGTTCCTTTAATAAACAATGGACAGAAGTGTCCCGGTAAAAGGATTCACTTTTTAAAAAAAAACAACGCAAATTGGCTAGATTCTAAATATTTGTTAACCTTACCCATCATTAAAGAAGTAGCACCTGAGAACTCACCATCGAAGTCTTCTGGAAAACGCGGAAGACCCTGTGTCTTTTATGAGCACTCATCAGAATCAGCGAAGGGGCGAAAAAATACCGCGCTATTTAGTGAATATGGCTTTGAACACATTTGCAATGCCTACGTTCGGGGCTTACGTTCCATAGGAGGAGAAATAGAAGCAAAACTCGTGAAAAAACTAAGGCTTGCTGATCGAGATACAATGTCTCTATATTTGAATCTCATAGAAAACACAAGCCAGAGCAAAATGCTATCAGGGGCCTTACTCTTGACGCCAATATCCAATAATCAATCCTCAATAATTGTCATTTCGTACTCTTGAAAGCAATCAATTGCCAAGTCCACTACCGCCCGCTAGTTGACGATTGCGTTAACTAAAAATTATTGTAGAATTCGTTAGAATTGTGATATTTGGTACTCTTGACGCGTTTTTGACAGCCAATATTACAGCAATATTGTAATTGGGATTGGAATTTACGCAATAACTAAAGTGTAATTTTTTAGAAATTGATTTGTTATTTTTCTCGTGAAAACGGCAATAAAATGGCACGTTTAGTGCTTATGTACTGGGTTTTGAGGTAAACATATAAATTAGACATTAAAAACAACGAAATATACGTCGATTCGCGAATTTTAAAGGAAAACTATTTACTGTCTGAATGAAAAATTCTGTTATAGAGGTGATACGAAGAAATAACTAGAATTCGTCACATAAAGCCAAAAAATATAAAACGAAATTAATGACTGTAACTTACATATATTAGGTAAGTTAAGTATTAATCTTAGGAAATAGATATATAATAGTAACTGCTGATTAAAGTGCTAAGCAAAATCACTGAGTATTTATTTTCCAAATGTGTATGTACAGATTTAAATATATTTTCAGTGGACTCATCTTTTGAATGAGTTTTAATTGGAATAGGCACCCAGTTATTATTTACTTCATTTATATACTATCACAGAAAAAAATATATTTGCTTTGTAAAAATACATATTAAATAACTACCAATATATCATTCAGTACCAATATACCAATATAATAGTTGGTATTTAAATATTTTATAAACTACAATAGTAATAATAGTAATTATTACTATCATTTTGTAGGTGACGATATGTATGCCCAAAAGTGGATATTTGATGACTTCTGAATGAATATTTCACTAAAATTCACATTTCTGCTCAATCTAAATAAATAAAAATGTTCACAAATGGAAACACAGGGTGCAGCATTGTTAATAAATAACACATATTGCAAGTGACAACATATGTGTTAAAGTATTATCGAGAAATGAGTTGGAAGACTTTGAGGAAGAAGAAGTAGAAGTCTCCAAACATTGCAACTGACTGACTGGTAGTAAAAACATATAATAGCTACAAAATTAAGGAAAGAAACAGAAAATAGGTTTTTTTTGGTCCATGAGTTATATGAATCTTTTTATACATAAATTGTATTCTTTTATTTTAATATTAAGATAATATAATGGTACATAAATATTCTTATTATAATAAAAAGACATTCAGTAGTAAAGTATTTTTTTATTAATACTTTTATTTTAATCACTTTTATAAACATAATGGACTAAATAATAATTCTTTCAATTTAATAATAAATAATAATTAAATAATAAATAATAATTCTTTCTTTACATATGCACATTTAAGCGTTATCTATTAGTTTTCGCGTGAACTTCAAAAGCATTAAACTTTGTTATTTTGTTATACTTTACTTAATTTAACATTTCAACCTCTTTTTTCGTCTATTTATAGGCTAAATGCACATCGTTTGTAGAAATATATTTGTTATTACTGATAACATAAACATTAACATAATAATACAAATGCATATGTCAAATAGTTTTTTTGACAAAACATTCTAAATAATTAGACATACAGATAAAATATATCCATTTTTTAGAACGATTTCAAAGATTTCATAGCTTTTTAAGTAAAACAAAATAAATGTGATTTATAATTATTGTTTTTGGGAAAAATGTGCATGTAAAAAAATTATTTCAAGGAGTAATGAATGGTTATTATGTATCGCAGATTTATCGGTATAAAGTGTACAACACTAACTGTCAGTTATAACGGCGTTAGGATTGGTCAAGAAAATAGTAATCCAACTTTGAGAATATTGGTTTCAAGAGTACCAAAATAACGTCGCCGCAGGATTGCATTGGACAATATTGGACGTCAAAATGGGATTGAAATTACTTTCAAGAGTAAGGCCCCAGATCAAGACGCATTAAATGTTTTCATTGATTTGGATTTGACAAAAGTGCGATACATTTATTTAAAGAATTTAACAAACGAATGAGATCCCAAGAATGCACAAGATGCACAAAAATCGCGTAATAAGGATTACCAAAAATTTCGCCTACATCATGCTAGAAAGTGCTCTCGATCAGCTACAAATGAGGATGTATTTCATACTCTTCTCTGCACAACAGATCCGTACATTTCCAGGCATAGAAAAACATACGAGTATAGCAAAAGTGTGAAGGCACTCGATGAAGGTACCCAAGATCTTTTAAAATTGAATGAACTTATTATGCATCTCGAAGTTCACCAAGTATAATTAAATATAATATACTCATCATATAATATACATTCATTTCTAATATTATTCTACTTGTAAATCAGTTTTTGTAAATTTTATATTTTATTAAATAAGTATATTTGTACGCGTAATTTCTTACTTAAATAGATAACAGCTTAAGAAACATTGTTTTTTAATAAACTAATTTAATAATACCTTTTTAATACTACTATAAGTAGTGTGGACTAAGGAAATTATTATAATTTTTTTTTCATTATTTTTTTAATATATATATACTCCAATAAAAGTATAATGTCTGAACTTTACCTAAAGCGCTATTTTATACTTTATGCTTGTGCAAAAATTCAATTGTTTATCTCAACAAATAAAAAAGTTATCGATTTTTGATCTGATATAGACCTCGATTGCCCATAGTGCGGCGTCACGACTGACTTTCTGAACCAAATACAATTATGCTGATATTTCGCCGTCTCATCAATGCAGCAATCTAATACATCAAAGTTAATACTGTTAACGGCAGCAATATGTCTATTTACAACCAAGAAGAGGTATATCAGATGGTTAATGTCATGTAAAATCTTAATTAATAGAACATAGAGTTATTTCGTTAGATCAGTGGTTCGCAACCAGTGGTCCGTGGACCATAAGTGGTCCACAGCAACCAAAATATAGTCCGCGTAAGATTATATATATAGCGGGCGGTGAGACATTGGTCACCGAGCAATGGTGGGCAGAGTGCGGCTCGGTGAAAACGATACGTAAATTGTAAACTTTAAAATACGCTCATTCATAGATTTTTATTATCGTCTCAGAAATAACATTAATACGGAAAATTACAGAAGCTTTTCCTAAAATATTATTATTTCTTTTCATGCAGGTTCCTATTGAGATTTAAATAAAAGTTTGAGTTTGATTATTACAGTTTATTTCCGTGCCTACATTGTGGTCCCTTCTGGTCCCTGCTAATAAGAATGATATAAAAGTGGTCCTTGATCAAGTAAAGATTGGGAACGCCTGCCTTAAATAATTATCAATTTTATTAACCTTTGTTTTTTTTTAAACAAACAAAAAACAGAATCGTTAAATTTCGAAAAAACTCTCTTCATCTATATAAGCTGAGTAATGCAAACAAATACATTATAGCTAGTAGTAGTAGTATAACCTATAATTACATATAGGTTCCCTACATTAATGCACTGTATTATAGGGAACAGTGGGTGGCGTCCATTAGTTACGCACAGTAGCGTTTCAGATTAAAACGTATTTACTTTACAACTTAGGTATTTCTTTCTGCGATTTTATATAAAACTAGCACACCCACGTTCCACTTAGGTTTCTACCATTTTAATGTTCCGGAAAAATAAAAAAAAATACTAGCGTTTCAATGTACTATTAGCACACCCACACTTAGTCAGAAATTATTTTAATTTTTTTTAGCGCCACGCTGTATCCCGCACTCAGCAATGTAAGCGGAGGGAACCTAGTTTCAATACACTCCATTCCCTATTTCCATTGCGTGTTGACTGGTGGAACTTAACTCGATACCAAAAGAAAATGGAAATATTTAATATTTAATTTCTCCGAGTGGAAATCGAATCCATTCACAGTCACACTCTCAGCTTCTGCGCCACAACTGACATTTCGTTTCTCGTTTTTACTCTTTTCATTTTATTCAAACATAAAATAATATATAAATATTGTAAAAAAAAGATATAGTAATTCATAAACATAATACATTCCTATTTAAATCCTGAAACTACCGCCATTGATTCGTATCAAGAGACGATTAATTAATAGATGCAAAAAGACGTTACCAATTTTTGTCACGTAATGTCATCTAAAACAAACGAGTATGCAAAATGACAGTGCAATAAATGTAGTGTAGGTTCTATTATATTTTACAAGATTTAATTACAGACGGCAAAAGTAAAAAAAAACGTTTCCATAAATAGAAGAACAGAAAGATTTTTATTGATCTTTAATTAATCAAGTAATCAATTAAAATCAACCACTCAACACGCAATGCTTCCAGAACTCGGCGGAATGTGGGGAACAGTGTGTAATACTGGGTTCCCTCTGACTACCCTGGTGTGTGTGTGTACAGCGTGAAACTGATTTATTTATTTATTTTATGTAAAAACTTAAATGTCAATTTAATTTTCAACTAAGCAGTAGTGCTCAGAAAATAAACAAGCATATTTATTTAGCACTCGGAAAAACTCTAGCTTTAGAGGTTTCGAGCTAAATTACTAAGTGCTTTTACTTCAGTATAATATTATTCCTGATGGAAAAAAAGTCACACAATTTTACATTTCATTTTACAACTTTGCAGCGTGCATGGAGTTGTTTCAACGTCATATTGGCGAAGTGATTTGTGCTCAACTGGCACGCTCTGCAGCCACAACTAAAGTACTGGAAGTAAACTGAACATATAGCGTTTTGAGAGACTTGACCTGGTATTACTTAGTGCTCGTCGTGAAAATAACTTAAAATAAAAAAATAAATCAGCTTTTCTGTATCCCAGAGGGTAGGCAGAGGGAACCTTGTGTAAGACACTCCGTTCCCCATTTTCAGAACGTTAAGTGGCAGAACTCTACGCCGCGCTTTGCCTCGACACCAGAGCGAAGAAATGGAAATATAAATTTAAATAAATATATCACCTCCTCGAGTGGGGATCGAACCCACAACCAGTCGAACTCGAACGTAAATGTAAATAACTTCATTTACAAAATATAAGGTTACAATATAGAATTTTAATATATATAGGGGAGAGGGGGGCACATTCGAACGATTTTTAAACTTTGCGTCATATCTAAAAATTCTACAGTTTTTAACTTCTTTACTATTTCACAATGCTTAGTCCACCTATTGTACCACACAATCATAACATTATATGTAGAAAAATATATAAGTTAAAGGTGCAATATCAACTTTATTAGCAGTAGTCAAATGTTCAAAGCTGCCCCCCTTCCGGGGTAGCTTTGAACATATATGGGGCAGTTTTGAACTATCATCAAATTCAATGAAATTAAAAGGCTTATCAAACTTTTAACTAACTTTATTAATAAACTTAACATTAGAAACGATGGAGATCAAATATTAGTACCATGTTTACTTAAAAACATAATATACCTTGTTTAATATTGCGATTGTACTAGTATTAGTGTTAAATAACTTTAATAATATTAATAGACTTTAAAAAAACGAACAAACAAAAAAGTAGCTTTGGCTTCCTAGAAGTAATTAACATTATGGGATCAGTTATAGAATAAATCTAATATGATGAAAATAAAACATTTTTTAAATAAACAGCTCACTACCCTAATTTGAACTTAGAAAAATTTAATTTAAAGGAAAACATGGATGTAGTACGTGACGTAACCAGCAACTGAAATTGGGGGAAGTAGTCTACGTAAGAAATAAAAATCAGCTTCACGTTTTATCCCGCACACAGCACGGTAGGCAGAGGGAACCTAGTGTTAAGACACTCCGTCCCCACTTTCTGCCGAATTCTGGAAGCATTGCGTGTTGAGTGGCAGAACTCAACGCCGCGCTTAGCCTCGACACCAGAGCGAAGAAATGGAAATATAAATTTAAGTAAATATTTTATCTCCTCGAGTGGAGATCGAACCCACAACCAGACGGTTTTACAGTCACACTTCGTGCCGCTGCGAAATGACTGCTTCAAGTCTAGTCTACGTAAGACTTTTGAAAAACTAACGTAGCACTTGTCCTCTTTCTTAGAAGAGAAAAAAATATACAAGCTACTTTTTTACTATTCATAGATGATGAGATGAGAAGTCTCCAATATTTATTAAGTTGTAGTCTAATTCCATTTCGTAGTTTTCATACGCACAGGTATCAGTATCTTCATTCTCTTCACAGTAAATTGTCACTTGCTCTTCTGATTCCAATTGCATTATTGAGTCAGTTTCTCGTGAAGAAAATTTAAGTATAGTTTTGTTCAAAACTACCCCCTTTATTTTGTTCAAAGCTGCCTCAGTGGTATTTGAAAATTTCCAGACATTTTTTTTTCAAGTAAAAGTTTAAAAATTGTAGTAATACCTAGTTTATTGCATGATATATGAAACATTCTAACTAAAAGAGGAAAAAATAAAACCATATACATCGACTTGGATCCCTGCAATCCTTACGCGTTTATTTAAAAATGCATAAAATTTTACTCAAAATCAAAACACTCCTCGTAACTCAAGAACTGGCTTTCATATATCAGCGGCGACAAGTGACATGTGTGCAGATTAGTGCTGCCACTACTCAAAAAAAATCTACCAAAATTTCTTTTTAAAATAGCTCTGTTAACACATATTTTCAAAGGTGCCCCTGTTCTAAGCTGCCCCCCTCTCCCCTATATATTTTTGGAATCCTTTCATTTAATTGCAGCCACGTTAAAATAAAACATAAATCTAAGCAAATTAGGAAAGCAATCACATTTCAAGTATATCGATTCAAACCCACAACCCCCAGAAACAAAAACAAATAATCAATTCAAATTAACTTAAGCACATAAGTTATTAATACTACTACTATTTTAAAATCGAAGCTAAACTTAGCTACAAAAGCTTTTAGTTAGTCAACATCAATAAACGTCCGCCATTTTGTCCAATGTCAGATCAATACGAGACTTCATTTCCGTAATGCACCGAATGACCTTATCTGGATATGCTATAAATATTTACTAGGCTTTTACGTTTCAGAATATTTTTGATTTTTCTATTAGCATTTAGTAAGATTTTCTGAAATAAATAAGGCAGCAAACTCGAAGTACGAACGAGACTAAGATTAAATAAGAAGTTTCCTTTCCTGCATTTGACTTCAAAAATTAGGTTTTTTTTTTAATATTGTCTCTACGTTAATGTTGCCCGTATATATTTGTTATTCGGACATTTCTTTCTAATATGAAAAAAAAAATTGAGGCTTTTTCATACAATGAAAACATGTAAAACATTGTTAATTCCCCATGATTGAGACGCGTCTAAGCTCCTCGAGAAGAAGCTAAAATGGACGCTTAATGTTGCAATAAATGAGATACATCATCAATGCATAAAAAACCGTTTGTTTTTTACAATAACCATATTTCTGAACTTCTTTTACATAAATTTAACAAAATTAATTAACATTTTAAACAGAATGATGTAAACCTGACACCTGAGAATGTAAATCTAAAATCTATTACTCACGTTCTCTTCAACGGTCTTCTTTATCTTGGCGCTGGCCTCGCTTACTTTAGCGCCGGCCTTGTTCACCGCCGAGTAGAGGAAGTTGCCGAGCGACTTGGCGCCGGCCACCGCTTTTGTGGTCACTGCCAAGCCAAAAAATATGCTTAGTACTAGGATTGTCTATATTTCAACAAAATTTTGTTGAAATGTTGTATTAGAAATATTAAATTTTGTTCAAAATATGGCTAAATATTTTTCTGAAAGGTAAATTATGCTATACTAGGATTGGCCAAGTATCGTTTTGCACAAACATTACATTATAATCATTAAGATTTGTTGTATTTAAATGAATTCTGGCCTTTTTGACGATCGAGTAGAGGTAATTGATGAGCGATTTGGCGAGCATGGCGAAAAAGACCAAAAGAAATCGACCACATTATGTATAGAGAAATTTGGCCAAGTATTGTTTTCTTGAAAATTTATTAAATGAAATAAAAAATAATCTAATTATTACAAGTAAATCGTTCTAAGATATTACTTATTACTATCATTGAATGAACACCATCATGTACAGACGGTATAATATTACAGTTTCCAAGTCGTTAATTTTTACGGTAGATTGACACGGTTACAAAATGCATTTCAACTCATTACCCAGGAATACAATATTTAAAACAGTCTTTAGAATGAAAGTAGTTTTGCCTTAACTATGAATAAATATATACATTCGTTTTTGTCTCCAGTTGAATGTTATTTTTGTTATTATTATTATTTTTATTTCTCGTTATTATTGGTTTTTTATAACAAATTGTCATAACGAGTTTCGCGTCCCTCTTCTGTATATATTTATTTTATTTAAGAATTGTGAATTAGAATGTAGCTGAAACACAGCGCTGTAGACAACACGTCTTACAGCATTCGCTGAGCCTCACTCCTTTTACCGTTTTGTTTTTTTTTAACTTTTTTGATTTTTGTATTTGTTTTATTTTACTTATATTCTTTTTTTGGCTTGTTATTTTAATTGTATTAGTATAGTCATAAAACGGTAATAAACTTTTTTGAATTTGAACTAATATTACACGAAAATATTTTATCTGTGCACCATAAATATCCTCTATAAAAAAAGTATTGAACTTTACATTTTAATAAATAACACAAAGAACCATTGTACATTACACAATATATCCATATATTGTATTAAAGCGTAATCTTATTAAGCGCACGACAATACAGATAAATTAAATTGCAAACGAGTAATACCTATAGTAAGTATAAAATAATGAAAAAGCATTTATAAAATATATATGCAGAATCGTCGAATTTTGTTCATCTTATTTTTAATTTAACAGTTTCTCGAGGATTCAAATTTAAGAAAAAAGAACAGCTTCATGCTATGACGTATATAATAGGATAGCCAGAGGGAATTTAATGTTAAGACACTCTGTTCCCGAGTTTCCACCGTATTTTTCGAGGTATTGCGTATTGAGTGGCGGAACTCAACGTCGGGGTTTTGGATTGGTGCCAGAGCAAAGAAATGAAAATATTAGCAAATAATTCATTCCTCCGAGTGGAGATCGAATCCACAACCGTCGCGTTACAGTCACACCCACGTGCCCCTGCGTCAGGACGGCTGGAAGGAATCAGGAATCTGTGGATTCAAATTCTTTAAAACTATTCGAATATGTGAGCTGGGGAACGGCTCAGTTAGACAAAAGAAAGGAGTTGAGTTCCTCCACTCAATGCCTCAGATATTGCTTTGAGCTAGAAAATATCTATATATAAGGAAATAAATCTTGGGTATCAAATAAAAGGAATCGACGAATGTTGAAGACGAATGACTTGACTTTCCTCTCGAAATTCAATTTGCATGTCTAACAAGATGATAAATCACACACAAAAAAATGACAGTCGAGGCCGGTCGTGGCGCAGCGGCACAAGGTGTGACTGTAAAACCGACTGGTTGTGGGTTCGATCCCCACTCGAGGAGATGAAATATTTACTTAAATTTATATTTCCATTTCTTCGCTCTGGTGTC
>DWQW01005100.1:0-18404 GCA_018249695.1 Heliconius erato demophoon
TTTTAAGTCTTTAGTAATTAATTATATAAGAACATGAAATTCTGTTCAATACATAATTAAAATAAATTCAAATTAAAGTTTTATTACTTTTTAAAAAGCCCACTCGCGCTCCCGTAAACTTGTCTACTTTTTAAATATTGATATTATTTACTTGTTTTATTTAGTATGTCAAAAATATTGAAGTGCGCCGGTGACAAGGACACAGTAACAATGAAGGCTCAAGACAATGCAGACACCGTCACATTTGTATTTGAGAGTCCCAACCAAGAGAAAGTGTCAGACTATGAAATGAAGCTCATGAACTTGGATTTAGAACATTTAGGTATTTATGGCTTCTATTTATATAAATCACTGTAGCTTCTCCACATATTTAAAAAAAATCTTTTTAATTTGAATTCTGAATTTGACTCTTGAGAACTGTGTGTACTAATAAACTCTTCAACTTTATAATATTGATGGAGAGTATACTTAATGTATACTCTCCATTAAACTTACAATACAATATCTATAATTGATATTTTCATTTAAACACATAAATATGTACATCATATTATAAAATATATAAATAAATAAATATAAATAATAAAAAAATTAATAATAATAAAATATATTGTAAGTATTTGTATTTAGTTTATTTCTTATAGTTTATTTGGATTACTATATTTCTGCATTAGGTGTGGAAGTCTTCACAATCAAATTTAGCTTAGATCCTGGCCAGAACTAAAAGCTACACAGCAAAATAAAATATTCAAATTAATGCAGTAGTTTAGAACATGTGTTTGTATTATAACTGTTGAACTTTATATATATTAGTATAGATGTGAGACAATTATTATATTACTATATTACTTAAAGGATGTTTCAAGTGAGTATTTTCTTGTAGGTATACCTGAAACTGAATATAGCTGTACTATCCGACTTCCAAGTGCTGAGTTTGCAAGAATCTGTCGTGATTTATCTCAATTCGGAGAATCTATGGTCATTTCATGTACAAAAGAAGGTTGGTAATTTAAATTAGGTTATTATTTATACTATGACAAACTATATATTACACTTTTTCTCATTTTATTGATAAGAGTGACATATCGAAACGTGTTGACTGGTGAAACTCAGTGTCACGCTTTGAATTATTATCAGAAAGGGAATACGAAAATATTAAATCTTAAATTTTTTTCTTTTCTTACTCATGCTGTATGCTGCATTTTAGAGCATGCAGCCATCTACCTGGCCCCACTTAGCACAGAATTCTGGTGGCATGTTTGCAGCGCTTTGCCTGGACAAAGAAATTAAAATGTTAAATATGTCATTTTCTCGAATTTGAATCAAACCCAGAACCACTCATGTTTAAATTCACATACAATAAAATTTCATTTCCTTTAAATATTTTGTATTCATAAGTTTTAATACTAGGTTCCCAGGTTCCCTGTGTCTATCCTGCAACATGCGAGGTACAGAGTGAAATAAAAAAAGTCCTTGAGTGGGAATCATCCCATAACCTGTAGCATTTACAGTTTGACACTAACACAAGAACCTTATTTATTATCTAGCGAATTCAATACCGCGCTTTTTCTAATTACCAGAGAGAGAAAAAAAAGAAAACTCATGCTTCCTCAAATGTAAATGAAACACGCAACTATTACATTTACAATCTCAAATTGCCAATTATCTATAATAATTATATTTTAACAAGCAATTAACACAAAACAAACTTCCAGGTGTAAAATTCTCAGCGACCGGCGACATAGGTTCGGCCAATGTGAAGTTAGCGCAAACAGCGTCCATTGACAAGGAAGAAGAAGCCGTTGTCATTGAAATGGATGAACCCGTGACCCTCACATTTGCCTGCCAATATCTTAATTACTTCACTAAAGCTACTTCTTTGAGTCCACAGGTATGAAATTAATGTTTTAAAATATAATTGATTGTATTTTTAACATTTTTAAAATGTTATTCCACAATTAGGAAAGAAAAATACTTATTTAGGAAACATATAAATATTTTAACATAGTGGGACTTGAAGCCGCGTCCTCAGTTGCAAATGAGTCACTGTGGCATAGTTGGATAGCATGTCAATTGCGATGGTTGTGGGTTCGATCCCTATTCTAATCAGAAAACGCATGGTGTTGTGTTTTGTACTTAATGCACAATTTCTAGAATTTGGGCGGAAAGCAGATCATAGTATCTTAACACTATGTTTACCTATTTATATTATTCTATTTTATTTCTATTTTCTGTTATTCTAACTATTCATTATTTAATGTTAAAATTACTAAATTAAAACCTTTTTGATGACTAAACAATATACTATAAAATATATTGCACTGCCTACCTTGCTTAAAAAAACATATTACATTCTTTTAAATATTATATTCTTAAAATGAGGCCGTCATGGCGCAGGCAGGGGCACAAGTGTGCGACTGTAAACATGACGGATGCACGTTCGATGCCCACTCGCGGAATGAAACAACGAGGCAAAGCCTGACGTTAAAATCCGCCACTCAATTTTGTCAAGAACACAGCGGGATGTGGGGAACGGAAGTGTCTTAATAGAGAACAGAGTGTTAACTGTGTGGAAGTGGGAACTGCTATGTACGAAATAAAGCGTGGAACTTAAAAAACAATATTTCTTAAAAATTTACATAATCCCATTTACTTTCAGGTCCAATTGTCAATGTCAGCCGATGTGCCGCTGGTCGTCGAATATCGTATACCGGATATCGGTCATATTCGTTACTACCTCGCTCCCAAAATTGAAGAAGAAGATAGTTAATTTAATTATATGCTTAAACATTTCATTTCAATTATAATTATGTTGGTAAAATATGAACAATATGTATTACATACATTATTGTTGGAAATTACACTTGTGAAATTAATTTAACAATAAAAGTAATAAACACTATTTTGTTAAATATAAAAAATCTCCTTAATTGCCTAAACAAAAAATGAGGCCGTCGTGGCGCAGCGGCACTGTAAACGCGACAGTTGTGGGTTCGATTCCCATTCGGGGGATTGATATATTTAATATTTTCATACCCTCGCTTCTCAACCCGGAATTTTTCAAATATTGCGTGAAAAATTCGTAAAGGAGTGTAAACACGGTAAATTCCGTCTGTCCATCTGCTATGTGCGGAATAATGCGTGAAACTAAAAATAATATTAGATCTATAAACATGTGTAATTTAACTTACAACAACAACAGAACTTACTAAGTTACAAAAAATTGTGATAAACCGGGAACAACATTTTTTATATGTAATTAAAAACAATTATGATATCCAAATGTTTTATTATGACACTATCATATAAAATGTTACACTATTCCACATCCATGTTTCACATGAGTATTGAAACGAAATAAATTAATTACTAATTAAAATATAAATATTTCTTATAATGTAAATAAGGAATGGTATTTGAGATCCTTAAGACAAATTATTCCTTTATTACCTACAATTATTTTCTTACAGAATGGAGTAATTTAAAAAAAAATATTTCAATTAATGTCAATCGAAAACAGCTTAGTTTTATTTTGTTTTGTAATTAAAATGTGCCTTAAATGTGAACTTAAATAAATAATTATTTCTTAAAAACAACTTTTATTAATAACTTCTCTTAAAAAATATTATTGGTATCTCTTGAATTATAAAAACTAATTTACTGACTAATAAAAATATATATATATTTAAAATAAATGTGCATTTTTTTAAACTGAACTTAAACTAGCTTCTTAATTAAAACTTAAATAAAAAAATACTACTTGCAGACTAGTAAAAATCACAAAGACTTAATACTCTTAAATATCTAAACTTTAAAGTATACAATACAAAATAATTAGTTTTCGTTTAATATTATTAATAAAAACTAAACTTAATAATAAAATTTAGGAGGGTGGGCAGATACTGTGCACCAAACTCGCTGCCATATTTTATAAATTTTTACACTAAACTGTTGAAAACAATGTTTAATATAAATGTAAAAAATTGTAATGACATTTGTCAGATTTGCATTTAATTTATACTTCTTATAAAGAAAAATATCTTATTATCTAATTTTATATCACACATCCAAGTGCATAAAACTGATCTTACAAAACAAACACAATTTGAAACGAACGATACAGAATTTATCAAATAATTATAAAAGTAATATAAAAAACATTTTAAAGAGAAAAGTAATAAATATTCATTCCTTATGCTCTGTTCTGTTCTTTGATTATATGGCGTTTCGAATCATTCTATTTATGAATATTTGAAACGGAATTCGAAATACGAACACTCAAATTGTATGCTTAATCAAACTACTGTATGTGGTTATTGTTTAATGGTAAGAATCACTAGTAACATTTATTATTACCTATAGAAGTTGCCGCTCTGAAGTTAGCTGTAAGAAGGTACAGACTTGATTTAGGATTTTTTTCTGTGAAACAAGTCGTGAACAAAGTACAATGCGCAAATTCAGAAAGTCTAACTTCAGGGCGGCCGCGACACGTCGATCATACTGTACAAGCTATGAATATCTGTCAGTTTAGTAATATTTAGTGTAAATACGAAGTAGGCAGCGAGTTTAAGAGCAATTATTTCCACTTCTTGGCGGAGAAGAGCACCGCGCGCTGTTTGAGGAACAGCGAGTAGCTCTGCTTGCGGAGCGTGTCGGCGCGCACGGACACGAACGACCGGCGGCCACGACCCCTACCTGGAAATATAAATTAGAATATTTATTTATTTAATTATTTTGTGTATAACAATAACATTTTATAACGCAACTGCAATAGTCATTACTTAGCGTATCAAAATTTTGTTGTAAGTAAAATTTGTGAGGTGGGGTGGGCAACAGATATTCTGGGGTGGACACAGCCCACCCGGCTCCCCCTTTCCTACGCCCATGGCAGTAGTACAATACTGTGTCGCAGCTATTATCACCCACTTCACAAACGTAGTTACATAAATAAATATATATGAAACATTTATTTGCTATGAAAAAAAGTATACAGAAGATTCATAAAAAAATTAGATTAAGCTTATTGCATTATAGCTAAATTATAAATAAAATGAGGCCAGTCGTGGCGCAGTGGCACGAGGTGTGACTGTAAAACCGGCTGGTTGTGGGTTCGATCCCCATTCGAGGAGATGAAATATTTACTTTAATTTATATTTCCATTTCTTCGCTCTGGTGTCGAGGTTAAGCGCGGTGTTGAGTTCTGCCATTCAACACACAATGCCTCCAGAATTCGGCAGAAAGTGGGGAACGGAGTGTCTTAACACTAGGTTCCCTCTGCCTACCCTGCTGTGTGCGGGATACAGCGTGAAGCTGATTTAAATTGATTTGATTACATTTTTTAATAAAAAAGAATTGATAAATTGTAGTTTTTGCGTAAAAGTGGAACAAACTTTCACATTTATAATACTAGTAGGCTACGATAAACTAAAATATTATAAAAAAGACAGATATATGTCTTTTAATAAAATCAATGATATATAAGAAAATATTTAATGACGTAATAGAACCAAAAACAATTATTTTTAAAATTTTTGATCTCGGAAATTCGATCGCTCGAATTTCAACTTCGGGTATGGCTCGTCTTTGAAGAAATGCGAACGCCGCCACGACCCCGTGCAACACCAGAGCAGCTACAGGCGCCGGAGCCCGACATTACCAGATGCGACACGCAGTGGCATAAAGCCACTACTTCACGCCGGTTTTAAATGCCGGGGGTGGTAATGATCCGGTCGAGTCAGCCCATGCGTGATGCCATTGCTGGCGACGTGACTCTACCACACGTACTTTAGTCGCCTCTTACGACACCACCAGTACCGGGATGATCCTATCCTAGGTTGGGAATATTGTTATAATAATGAACCTATCAGAAAACTCGAATAGAATTAACAAAAATCAAGAGTATAAATCTAAAAGAAAAAAACATAAGAAACGAAAGTAATTTACTTCATTCATGCCTTTTATATGTGAATCCAACTGATTATACATAGTTGTGTACCGACCTGCCCCCCCTCCACGTCCTCAAGACTCCCGCTTGACGTCGCTGGGCCCGGGCGCGGGCGCGGGCGCGGGCGAGGCGGGGTCGTCGTCGTCAAGGCGCGCGGGGCTGATCACCTGGTCGTGCAGCGTGCGCAGGTGTCGTAGCAGGTTCGATTTCACGTTGAAGCCCTTGTTGCAAAGGCCGCACACGAATGGACGTTCACCTGGATTTCAGTTAATTAATCAAGTTGTTAATCAATTGCAACGGTATAATTAAAGATGAATGAATTGTCAAATGTGATTTACGCACAAACAAATGATCAATTGTTAATATTTAATTGTTATTGGCAATTGAAATTTAATAATATCTGGTTAAGGGTAAGGTGTTATTAATGTTATTCAGGATTAAAGAAAAATTACTGATAGTTTTTTGTAATAGTATTTTTTTTGTAACAAAAACCATCTACCACTTTATTAATACTAACAATAGTCAATTAATTCGACGTGTATTTTCAAAAACTATTCGTTAAGATTTTTTAAGTTAGTATATAAGTACTGTTTGTATTATAGTTATTTTATTTAATAATTCTTTCTACTCAATTTAAAAAATATTATCATGACATAGAACGTAAAACTATACAACATTTATTCATTATAAAATATCCATTAACATAAGGTGCTACCCTTAATATTTTTGTTGCTTCACGCTGTCCGCTAACGATTGTAAACACAACGGTTGTGTGTTCAATTCCCCATCGGGGAATGAGCTATTTTCATTTCCTCGCCTAGTAACAGGACAAAACAGCATTGAATTCCGCCAATCAACATGCAGTTTCTCAAAAACTGAGCGAAAAGATAGAAGCACTGTCCTACCCTCTGCCAAACCTGCTATATGCGGAATACAGCGTGAAGCGTTAAGTACAAAAACTGATTGCCACTAACCTGTATGCGTCCTCATGTGTATCAACATGGACGCGTGCGATGGGAACATCTTCTTGCAGTGCGTACAAGTTTTATTTTGCACACCCTCTGTGAAACGATTGTGACGTTTTGGTGGTGCACTGTTGTTTGATATGGCCAATTCTGGACAAGTTACATCGAACCAACATTTATATTTCATATTGGAAATATTAGAGAAACAAGCAAAAAATTATATATTGACACTCGAATATTTAATTATTTAATAATTGGAACATAACTGAAGTCATGAATCATCATGAGAGTAGCGCATGAGACGCGACAATTTAATACTATTGAAAGTTAAATTTATTAATAATAATAAAAATATGTTTTAAAATGTACGGGGAAGGTGTGTTTGATACGATGTTGCGTTGTCAGAATTAGCCACATACATAACAATCATGTTTCAGCTATGTTAGTTAAGTGAGGTCGGTAGTAATAAATTACTCTTATATGAAAAACTGATTTAACATTTTAAATGAAACTATTTTAACCGGATTAATCGCGTATATTTGGTGTTATACATTTTTGGAATCCCGACGTTTCGAACACTTTACTGGTCGGACGGACGGACGGAACGGACTACTGGTCCGTGGTCACGGGTAGACCCGTCTACCCGGTTACCGGATTAGTCCGGTTAAAATAGTTTCATTTATAATGTGTAATAATCGTGAAAATCAAAGAACTTATAAAATAGTGTGAATTTTAAAATATAATTTAGTAAAGTATAATTTGGACAAGTTTTAATTTGCACATTAATTATATATTTTATCATCACGCATATTAGCATCATGTCACACTTCATTTTTACCTTTTATTATTTTAGGGCCGCGAACACCGCGAAGTGTTTATCTAACTATACTAGGGAAACTAAGTTCAATCTATAACATAATAACCCAACCAATATCGCACAAAAAATAAAATAATGTTCCTTTCTTAGTTCAAAAAATGGACTAATTTGTGAAAAATCATATTAATATAAAACTTTAATATATAGACACAAGCTTTACTTTTCCTTAATTTAATCTCTTGGAATTCACAAATTTTATCATAATTTCTAAGTTTTTTCTATTGTAATACAAATGTGAAAAAATGAAATCATAAGCTTATAATTTAAATAAGCCTCTAGAAAGGATAAAAAACAAAAAGAAACAATGTGAATTGTTTAAATTTTTGTGCAAAGTACATATACTAATATACAGTTATGTATACCACCACATATAAGTGAAATACATAAAATAATCTTTAAGAAGAATGAAAGATGAAATAATAATTAATAATATCTTTCTGTATAATTTTCAAGAGGAAAAAAAATCTAAGCAGTATTAAATAAAATATACCTATTTCAAAGCTATTAATACATAATTATATAAAAAACAACTCAATGAACATAAATATAATAAAATCAATACAGTCAATCTGGGTGTCTTTGATTTGTTTGGTATTTAGCCATTGACAATGGAACCTGGAACTAGTTTCTTGTATATTGATGTATTTTAAGGGTATATGTGAATGTCTAATAATAATAATCTTTGTTTGAAAACTATCATGAGAGCACTAATAAAACAAACGCTCTCTTGCAATGTGATTTAAATATAAAGATATAGTGTAAAATATCAATTGTATCTGTCAAAGTTACCCAGACTGACTGTACATATTTTATTATTAATTAAACATTGTAAACAAAACCAACCTGATTCGGTGTGTGTGCTCTGTATATGGCGGACCCACTCGGCAGGATTTGGGAAGTGCTTTTGACAGAGGTCACATTTTAACAGCGCCATTGTTTCTTCAGTGTCATCGCTCTGTTTAACATTAATTAAATTATATTACTAGTGATCCGACCGCGGCTTCATCCGCAAAAACTTATTGTACAAATTATACAAAAATTTTAAATAATTTATATTCAGATGTATAAGTTGTAATACGGTAAGTCGGCATGGCATCTAAGTCCGTTCAGTGGTTTTTTCCTGAAATTAGCACAAACATCCATCCATCCTCACATACTTCCATATCAATACATATAATAAAAATGTAACTGATTGATTGAGCACGCTAATATCTGAAACGGCTGAACCAATTAAAAATAGTTCTCAATATTATATTCTGGTGGTATAATATTTGTTTTATTTCAATCCTATCATAAATAAAAAAGTGATGTCACTTTTCGGGAATCAACGGGGAGCTTTGTCTTGACATCATCTGAATCTAATCCATACGTAGACAAGGGCACTCACGGCGGAGCGGTGCTTGCGGCGGCGCGGGTGGTGGTGGTCGCGCGCGTGGTGCTGCACGTGGCGCACCCACGCGGCCGGCACCGTGAACACCTCCGCGCACAGCTCGCACGCCAGCGGGCTGTACAGCTGCACACAACGTCACATTTTGCTATTTATAACTTTATAAAAGAAAAAAAAGCAACATTTTTAATCCACAATCCATATTTAATTCACACTCCATATTCAATTTTTACCACAAGGTTGCCTGGAAGAGATTGCTCATTTAAAAATACGGAAGGGTAATGTGCTGAATATTTAAAAAAAGGATGAGACTGAAAAGCAGCGTTATTGACGGTAAAGTCTCACACAGCATTCCTTGAAACCCTTCTTTTTCTTTTTACCATTTTAATTTCTTAATTTTTCATTAGTCAATTTTTTTTAAAACTTTTATTTTATTTGTATTTTTAATGTAAATGTAAATAAATTCGATAAAACTCAAAGTACATACCAGACTCTCCTCTTCTATATCCATATCATCTATAGGTTCGGACTTAACACTCATTTCAGCCTGAAACATTTCAGCGATGGATCTTTCTTCTTCCTCTATACTGCTTGCGTCCCATTCAGGCTCATCTTTTATCTGCGTTTCTGTATTTATATCTATGGTACTATGTGTTGATTTTTCTAAAAAAGAAAAGAATTTTCATTTTGCTTAAAAAATAACCAGATTTATGAAAAATCAGTTTTAAATAGAAGCCGTTGTGGCGCAATCGCATACCGCCTAACTGTTAAAGGCGATAATTGTGTTTTCTATCGCCAATCGAAGGAATCATTCCTTACAGAATGTTTTTTTCAGGACCAGTTTAAATGAAACCACAGTTTTAACTACATACTCTATATAATGTTTTTTTTTCCATAAAATGTGAAGTGATTTTTCAAACAAAATAAATAATAAAATTATCATTGTAAAATAATCGTTATAAAACGCCATTTATCAAGACCGACGCACGCAGACTTCAACCTATGAAGGAAAATCGCCGCATACGCCTCATTCCGAAATCGAGTCGTAGGCATTGGCGGCAAAGTTCAAAGTTGTTTAACCTTTGGTTGTATGTGTTTATGTTATTAGTATCTATGTGTAACTGCGTCACACGCAATATAGGTATGGTATATAAACATTGTGAAAAAAAATCCTATATCTGAACTGTTGAGGTATCTTGATTAACTTCTTTAGGTATGGGTTAAAAATATTTTACCCTATATGCTTTTTCCGTAAAAGGAGCGCTGACGCTTCCACCCCGTATATAAATCGCTTTCATTTTCCCACTTTTTAATAGACAAGTGCTGCGTTCAGTCCGCCACTCAATATGTAATGTCTCGAATATGGAAGGTAGAATGGCAGGTGGATTGTCTAAACACAAAATTCCCCCTGCCTTCCAAAGGCTATAAAAATACAGCGTAAACACTAAAAAAAAAATTACCTGAAAAGAAATCCAAACAAAATTCACAATTAATATAAAACACATAAATTCCAATACTTACTAGAACTAATAGAAGCATTGTCCTGTTCATCATTATCCTTGGATTCCTCTGTTTCAGAAACGTCTATCTTTTGTCGTTTTCCATATTTTCTTTCAGCCGCGTGCCGTCTCAATATACGTGGTGGAGGAGTATCATCACTATCATCTACATTAGATGTAGTGACAGTAGCTGGTGTTGGTGCTGTTATGGTTGTTGTGTCCGTTGTGGGGGCGGGGGCTACCAATATAGTCTGGTTCTTGGGAGCTCCGGGACGTAATGCTTGAGCGCCTTCTGTCGTTTTGATGAACACTAGCTTGGGTGGACCGATGAACATTGGTCTGAAAATAGAATAGATTTAATTTTTAGTTATTCTTATCCTACACATAGCAGCGTAGGCAGTCCTTCTGTCTAGTGTTAAGTCACTCCGTTCTCTACACACCGTACAAGTATCGATTCTTTATGTGTTGAATGGCGGAACCCAATGCCCCTCTTTGTATTGTTACCAGAGGGATGAAATGAAAATAATTTATTGCCCCAAATGGAATCGAACCGACAACCAGTTTTTTACAATCTGTAATGTTTTTAAAAATTGTAACATAATGGTTTTTTAATTATTATTTGTATTCTAAAATCATATTGTATAAAATAAAACATGTAAGCTAGGTAATAATAATTGCCCACTTGAACTACACAATTTCCTCGATCTGGTAACGAGGCAAAGCGCGACGTTGAGTTCTGCCACTCAACAAATAATGCCTCCAGAATTCGGCGAAAAGTTGGTAACGGAAGTGTCTTGGGAAAGGAGTGTCTTAACACTAGGTTCCCAAATTCTCTCTGCCTATCCTGTTATTGCTCGATACAGCGTGAAGCTATTTTTTTTTCCATATCTATCTGGGCTATAGGCACGCACACACGTTTTCTCTATCGTAAGTCCCAACCCGCGGGAACTCAAGGGTAAAAAGTAGCCCATATGTCGCCCCAACACCTCTTCTTTCTATCTTCCAATAAAAGTCCCATAAAATTCAGATTCACATGTTCCATAAATCATCCAGAACAACCAGACAAGTAGCAGTACTGTACCGGTTACAACCATGAATTTAAAAACTTACATATATATATAACTTTAACCTGTTAGGTTAAAGTTGTAGTTATATTATAAAATTAATTTTTAACTCTCAACAAAAAATTTAATAATAATGTTTTTATGTTCCCTCAGCCTACTCTGGTGTGTGAGGAATACAGAAGGTAAAAACATTATTTTGTAAATATACTTATATATTTCTTAACATACATACATATAGGCTATTCGTGGCGCAGGGGCACAAAGTGTGACAGTAAAACCGACTGGTTGTGAGTTCAATCTCCACCGAAGGAAATGAAATATTTATTTAAAATTTATATTTCCATTTCTTCGCTCTGGTGTTGAGGCAAAGCATGGCGTTGAGTTCTGCCAATTAACACGCAAATGTTCCAAAATACGGCAGAAAGTGGGAAACAGAGTGTCTTAACACTAGGTTCCCACTGCCTACCCTGCTGTGTGTGGGATGCAGCGTGAAGCTGATTTAAACACACATACATATTTCTTAACCATAACTTCTGTGTGTGAAAGTATATTATTCTAAATTGATATAACTTTTTTAATTATGAACCACTCGAAATATAACATATAAATGCTAAGGAAAGTTCAGCGAAATGCAATAGTGAAAATTACATTCAAAACAGTCTTTTTAAAAATTTTAAAAATCAATGTGATAGGTCCCTATTATATTGATAAATGCCTCTAACAATATTTTTTCTCTTATATGCATTTGTAATAAATAAATTATAATATTACCTTGTAACACCACCTTGCTGTTGAACAGGTGTAAATGTTTTAAGTAATTTATCATCTTTCTTAACAGTAATCTTAGGTGATTCCTCTGGCTTCTTTGCAGGTTTCGACACATTAGTTGAGGTGGTACTGGTTTTTTCTGCTGGTGTAGAGTCGCCTCCAGCTTCGTCAGTCTGTCTCCATAATCCTCTGATCTTAAGGACTTCCCCGGCTTTTAATACAGTGTCTAGTACTTCATTTGAGACTGTTGTTTCACCTAAAAATATATTAATAATCTATTATAATTTGTATAAAATAATAAATAAATTTAAATGTAAATATTAAATAAATTATAAAGGTATAAAACAAATACCAAAATTAATTTCTTATATATACAAGAGTATACAAGTGTTTCTAAATAATAAATATATTTTAGATTTATTTAGTTAAATATGTATATATTTCAAAAGATCTTGGTATTAAGTGTTAAAAATTAATTCTTCATATACTGTGTAAACACCAAGTTAAATCAAGTATAAAATAATAAATAATAGTAATTATAGTTGCTTTGATCACTTACCTTTATACATATATTCGACCAGTATTTTAAGAGCTTTAGTTGAAATTTCAGAAGGTAACACAACATAGAGCATTCCTCCCATGCGGGTCACGGTACGCTGGCCTTCGAATAAGCTGCATAAGTATACACTGCAGGAACTTAATATAAACTTGTGAGCCGGTATTTGTGACCCATCCATTGTGCATAAGACTACATCGGTAAATCTCTCCGACCGCAACAGGGCTGCCACAGAACCGTTTAAATGGGAACTGTGGGAATGCCATTTTAACTGATACGTGTCCGTCGACGTCATTCTATATCATTTTCAGTTTTACTTGTGCTAAAACAACATAATAAATATATTAAATACACTGTTACTAAAATCAATAGCGATTAGTTGTATTGTTTACAATTGAAACTAATGCCAAAACAATGACTCTACTAAGAATCTGAAACTCATTTTATTCTCACAAAATTAATTTGAATCGTTACTATAATAAATCATTTGTCTTATAAACATACGGCCAAGTTTATTGTTTAGATGAATAAATTGATTAAGTTTCGAATACTTAATTATAAATATTATAAACACAAAACATTAGCAGCAATAATTCAAAATCCAATATCATAGTAGGGGCAAACGGTTTTCGTTAATCAAAACAAATAATATACAAAAAATAATTTCAGAAGCTTAACCAGCCAGTGTTCACTAAGATTTAATAACAATTAAAATTATTTTATTGCAACACATAGAATCTAAAAAAATTGGACAATAAAAAAAATCGATAGTGTTATTACGTAAAAAAATTACTTCCGGAATTACCTTTTTTTTTTAAATAACCGTTAACATGTACAAACGTAAACTGCAACGGTACGACATTATAACAAAATTATTAGCATAAAAAAATCACTCAATAAAACACTTTTAAATGAAATGTAATGCGCGCAACCACCGCGTGCGATCCTCGAATCCGGTGTGCGGCGGCTGCGGCTCTAAAATCGATAGAATTCGTATTGATTTAACTCGAAAAGCGGGGTTGGTTTATCTGATCGATCCAAGGCGCGTCGCGTCGGGCGGCCAGCGTCGGTGCGCGCGCGTGCGCGGCCGGCGCCCGCCCTGCCGCCTGGCGCCTGCAGTGCCCTACGCCACCCTGTTCACGCGCAAACTATAATCGCACCTATTATTATATGTGTACATCGTACAGTACGCTATCCTGGAGGCGAGGCCAGGCGTACGTAGGGACTAGGGAGACTATTTTGTCATCGTGTAATCATGCTTTTATAAACGAAACGTCCATCACGGTATACAATTTTTGATAATAGTTTTTTTTTATATTAATAATGTTTATAGAAGACGTAATTGTAATGTACATTAGTTGTCACATTTTTACAGTAAAGTAATATTCACGTTATTTTATATTTTCAGTAAACAGATTTTAAATTACCAGAGATCGAAATTTAAATTACTATTTTTACTTACTAATGGAATAACAGCGTAGCCGATAATTCGTAATAATTAATACAAGTATTGAAACACTTTTGTATTTGCCTGTACAGCTCAATCCAATGCGGATGAAAACTAAATAGTCGCCATTTGACTAGGTTGGATTTTTAAGCCCTATCTTGGGTTTGGGTATAGCTCTAGCAGTAAATAAATAATTTTATAGGTATATTTTTTTTATTTAGGCAGGAGACTCAATTGTAATAGGCTTTATTAAATAAAAAAAGCTGGCACTAAGATTCCTCCCTCGGCTTACCTTTTTATGCGAGAAATAAAGATGAAGCTGATTTTTTATTTTTTTTTATACCTAAGTAAAAAATAAATATTTTTTGTCATTTATAAAACTTTTATATTTTTAAATTAGGATTTTTTAGGCAAGTACAGTTCGTTGACAGTTTATTTATACTTAATTAATCAAGAAAAAAAAATTACTAGTATTATTAGTTGTGCGTAGTATTGAGACGACTTTACATAAAGTCCATGAACGAACACATAGTGACTTCAAATACTATTCTAGGAGTAAAAACTCTGAACTTTGATTTTTTTTTAAATATATTAGTCTATAAGAATAAAAAAATATAATATCATAAACATAGCCATAGGCCATAGCAAGTCACCCTCTCGGGGGGGGAGTCGCGGATCGCGTGCGCAGACGATATTGATTTTTCTACCCCGGTACCCAGCACAAATTGCCATCCGCTATATACATACACATACGTACCTAGTTGCAATTGATCTATGAATAGACAATTTCCGATTTAATAGCACTCTAGAAAGGCTCATATTCAATTACTGGTCTGTATATTTATCTAATGTTTTTTTTACACAGCACACAGGAATAGGCAGGAAGAATCTGGAAACCTAGTTTTAAGACACTCCGTTTCCATAGTATGTTGAGTAGCGGAACTCAACACCGTGCTTTGCCTCGCTATCAGAGCGAACAAAATGAAAATATTAAATATTTCTCTATCTCGAAAGGGAATCGAACCCACAAGCTGTCGCAATTACAGGCCCTGCGCTACGACTGGTCTCTAATGTGTTTTGCCTTTGTTTTCATTTATCAACTATATTTTCAATGCATTTGTTTCCTTTAGTTACGTAAATACACACAAATATACGTAGTTGCAATCAATAGATTAAAAGAGTCGAATTATTTATACTAAATACTGAATGCTTATTGTGCACGATAACTCATAAAACAACAAGGTAGAGTTTTTGCCCAAAATATTTTAAACCAGCCGACTATGCCAGTATTGTCTTGTACAGGCAATGTATTTATTTAGGTGTATAATAAGCAAAAAATATTTTAAAAAAACTTATTTCTTTTAGATTTAATAGTATAAACTATTATTTATTTAGTTATAGCTAAAAGTACTAAAAGAATTGGTTAAAATTAATCTAGGATAGATTAGTAGTAGTAGTAATTTCACAATGATGCATACTAGAGCAGAAGTTAATTTTGTATTTATATCTGCAACTATTGTGGGTACGATTTTCAATTGGTGGAAAATTGTTTATTTCTCCAAGACGATGAGGTAAAGTAAGGCGTCAAGTGGGTACTTAGGTCCAGTTGATCGAAGGTCCAGATACTCGTTACGTAATGTCCCAAAATTGAGCGGTATCAGATAGCACGTAGCAGAGTACACACAGGGAACCTAATGTTAAGGCACTCCGTTCCCATTGAGACACTTCCGTTTACCACTATCCGTCGAATTTTGGAGGCATTGCGTGTTGAGTTGCGAAACCCAACGCAGCGATACATGTGTAAAACCAAAAACTAATAATGGTTAGTAGTCATGTAAGCATATTATTTATTACAAAAAATAAACGAAATGTCTATCTTATATTCTACTTAAAGGACCTAGGGTATATAGATATAATCGGCACCTTAAAAAAGTATTTTTTTTATTGCAGATATAAAAAATATACAAAGTTTAAAACAATAACTAAGATTAAAAACAATTAAATAAATTTTACGTTACAAAATATTATTTTTGGTGATTTATAAATATTTTCAAATTGCTTTAAATTTGTATCAACCAAAAATAGATATTCTCCGGTTATCACCATTGAGACGCCAGTAACCGACATTCAGTAATTATCGATTGAGACAGAATATATGGACGCTAAATAGAATTCTTTATTTTTTAATTTCACGCTGTGATCTGTATCCCGCACATAGCAGTGTAGGCAACGAGAACGGAATTTTATAGGCATTGCGTGTGAAATGACGGAACTCAACGCCGCGCTTTGCCTCGTTACTAAAGCGAGGATATGGAATATTAAATAATTCAATTCCTCGTGTTGGAATCGAATTTACAACCTGTTGCTTTTGCAGTCGCAGGCATGTGCCCCTCCGTAAAAAAATATTGTGCTAAAGGTCAGAAAGTATCTACCTATATATGCATTTAGTTATAATTTATATTTATATTCTTATTTTCGAATGTGTTTGTCGGTACTGGTGATATTAGGTACTATAATTTTAGACAGAAGGCAATGTAATTTTGACCGACTTTGAAACGTCGAATTAATTTGAAATTGTACAAAATAAACTTTAGTAAAAAATTCGACTAAAGAGTAATAAATAATAACTAGGATCGGCCATATGCTGTGCACGGCGGGTGGAACAGAGCGAAGCTACGTTGCGCAAAATTTTGCGATTTTTTTTGTTTTGTCCGCACGAACTGGGTTAGTTCGTCAAAGTTCAATCTGTGCGCGTAAATTTCTAAACGTCCAACAGCTTAACTCTGTGGGACGCATTTTGACCATTTACTTAAAAACTACAATTACAATTATTACGAAACTACTTCGCTGGGATTACCATGTCGTCTACTACGTTCCTGCAAAATATCAGAGCTTTTTAAGCTTAACGGTCTAGGAGGAGTAGTATTACAACGAAACACACTTTTGCCCAGTAAGTATGTAATAATATTGAATATAATGAGAAATGATATTTAAGTGATCTTTTGATGCTATGCACCATATGTTTTCGTTATATTATTCTTAATTCAAATTAAAAAATACATATGTATTTTTTTTAAGAATAAAGTAATTACAGTTAATCTGGGTAATTTTGACAGATACGAGCGATATTTTATACTAAGTATGTCTTAAAATTTAAAGCATATTGCAAGAGTGTTTTTATTTTATTTGTGCTCTCATAAAACTTTTCACCTAAATACATACACCACTAAAACAAAGACATTCACATAAACCTTTTAAAATACATCAATATCGAGGGAAATATCAATTTTATAGTTTGAAAAAATTACCCCCATCAAATGGTCAACTTTTACACACAAAGAACCATTCATGAAAAGGTGATCATAATTATTCTTCTTAATAAACTAGGTAACATTTGTTTATGTGTTTATTAAACAATGGATGTAACTTATGTAATAAAACAGTCATTCCGCAGTTTTGTCTTAAATTACAAAAAAAATGGAGAATCAATCTAGAGCGTTTAGTATTTGTGTATTATTCACCCCCCACTCCTTACCCGTAATCCCCCAAAGTCGTCATCAATTATGTAGAACACAGGCTATTTTATACTATGATAACATCATCATATTGTATTTTCCATGTGCTGAGTGTATAATTTCTTTTCGTTTTTTAAAAATAAAATGTATTCATTAAAATAAACATATTACATAAAAATAGTTAATATTACTGTATCATACGAAAAAAATATCGAAACAAGTTCGATGTCACACGGGTATCCGATTATTTGTATAAAAGGAGAATGACACTTTTGGGCCGTCACGTAAAGAATTGAGATGTGATCTAAAAAATTACAATTTTTTTTTTATTTTTAGAATAGCAAATAATAAATTAATTGACATTCTGGAAGTGGAGAAAAAT
>DWQW01005101.1:0-18403 GCA_018249695.1 Heliconius erato demophoon
TTGTCATTGTATTATATTTACGTTGAAAATAATATAATATATATTACAACAGTTTAAAATAACAGTTAAAAAAATATAATATAATGAATAATGCATTATAAAAATATAACAGTAACGCCCAACACTATTAAGTTGTATAGAGGCAGGCAGTTGCGGCCGCCGTTAGTTTACTAACTCGTAGCACTTTGCTACCGCCATTAGAAGCAGTCTCCACCGCGAGCGCCCCTTATCGTGACGTCTCGTGCTCTCGCAACTTCTTGTTTATAACACTCCTTGCCCACTTGTTTAGTATGAACAGTTTTATTGCTTTCCTCTTTTCCTTTGCGTCGTATTTAACTCGAGATTTGCAATCGAGAAATACCTTATATATATAAAATAAAGCAATTATATATTTATTGTAAATTATATTGTTATAATGAAATTAAAATAATATATCAAAATTTTATCTACACTTTAAAAAGAATTAAAAATCCCTTAATTCCTATATCCATCACATATATAGATACACTCTGCACTTTAGACCCTTCACCGATTGCCTCTATTATGTCGGGGGCCGTGCGCCTCTATCGTAATGCCCTTGTTATTCAACTCGCTCGTTCCCTTATCACGAATTAGGCCTCGTAGCTTTCGGTTCACCGTTAAATCGGGCCGTTTCGCGTGCTTTAATTTAAATTGAGCACTGTCTCCCTTAAAAGGAGGATACTCTAATTAAGATAATTAGAAACAGACTATCGAAAGTTAATTTATGTATATAATCCACCTTATACCTAACCTTGATATGATTTTTGAGCTCATACAATATCCCATTTTCAATAGATTTTCAAATATCGATGATTCACTACGTTGCCAACTCGTCGAGTTTGAACGAGTGCAGCGTATATTATATACTTAGGTTAGAGTATACGAATTACAGATATTTCAGTGAGCTGGATAAGTGCTATTAGCAACTTACCGTTTTACCTCAGTACATATGTGCGCATTTAGACTGCCAAATTGAAACCAGCTTTAACTCGAGCAAATGAACGTTTCAATATTTTCCTTCGTTATCCTGAATTTTACCAACCAGTACCTACTTATCTTATATATAGGTATTTTTTTTTTTCGATTCGATTTTCGAACTTATTACAATTAAACAAAATAATTCAACACTTCGGTTGGCATGTTTATTTTTGCCGACGAAATAAAAAAAATATGACTATTATAAAACATCCTCATAGTAATTGGAAAACATTGCATCTATTCACATCGTATTTCTATGTTCCAATTTAATTGGCAATTATAAAAAAATGCAATCAAGTGACACGACTGTGAAGTAAAATATATGTATACCTATACGCTTAGATTAAAATTGATTATGATTTCTTGTTCAATTGCCCTATCTAAAAAAAATAAAGAATATCTTTATAGATTTTTAATTATTCTATAAAAGTTTTTCACAAGTCGTACCTACTTTACTACTATTTTACTATTGCTTTAAATATATTATCTTAAATGTGATAAATAATAGGTGCAAGCTCGGTACTTATTTAAATCGATAAAAATTATTAATTAATATTGCATTGAAAATGTTCAAAACTTAATTACAAAATTAATAATTAAACTTTTTTTTGTTTGTGTCTTTGCATTTTGTCAGTTTCCAAATAACCATGTATTTTTATAACTAAATGTCTAGCGATAACGCCGTCAGAGTAATAATATGTGGTCCATGTTCTTGTGATATAAAAATTATTATGTGTTAATATATATTTTCCTCCATTTAATATTATGGTTACATTATGTATATGTTATTTAAAGCTCCTTGAAGATTTAAATTTGCTGTTGTTGCTTTGAAGTTCATTTCTTAGACTTCTTTATTCTATGAACATATTTATCTATCTAAAAAAGATAATAAAAAAATGTAAAGACCAGATGCCATTAAGCTAACTGGTATCATTAATAAAATAATTAAAGTCTATAATAACGAACAGGTACAAAGTGGAAGTAGCGGGCAAAAGTCTGCCAGTGTTAACCACTTTGGACAAGGGGCGATACGGCGTGATTGTGTTCGAGTCGCTGTCGAAGTATGCAAATATGGACAAATGGAATCGAGAACTTCTCGACAAATATTGTCGAGAATATTCAGTAGGGGTCGTCGGGTTCGCCACACCGGGGGAGGAGAGCCTCGTTGGCGCTCAGCTGAAAGGATTTCCACTCTTCATGCATACCAATTTAAGGCTTAAGGTGAATTGATTTATTACATACTATATTGTCACCTACGCGGTTACTCTTCATCTAAAAGAAATTACTTTCATTATTATAAGGCAAGTCGTGGCGCAGCGGCACGAAGTGTGAATGTAAAACCGACTGGTTGTGGGCTCGATCCCCACTCGAGGAGATGAAATATTTACTTAAATTTATATTTCCATTTCTTTGCTCTGGTGTCGAGGCTAAACGCGGTATTGCGTTCTGCCACTCAACACGCAATGCTTCCATTCGGCAGAAAGTGGGGAACGGAGTGTCTTATCACTAGGTACCCTCTGCCTACCCTGCTGTGTGCGGGATACAGCGTGAAGCTGATATGATAACGGGTTTTATATTTTTTACCGACTTCTGTAAAAGAGGTCTACTAGCAGAAAATATTTTTGTGTGGACTGTAGACAAAATGTACATTGTATATATCATTTCTTTGTTTCCTCTGTTAATGGACAGATAATGAGAAGAATGCGTGATAAATATGTTTTATCGTTTCTTATTAGATAATTTATATGTATTAAAGTTTTATTAATTGATTAGCCTAAAATCTTATTATTCTCGAATTAAAATAAATTACAATTGACACTCTGCATGTGTAACATACCTATATATTTAACTATCTCATCAAATAACATGTCGTCGCTCACTACATATTTTATTCAGGATGCTGCTCTGAACCCGGCGTCGCCAGTGTTGAGATTAGCTCGTGCGGGCGAGACCGCTTGGGGATCTTTGCCGGGCGACCATTGGACTGTGTTTCGTGCTAATTCTTCCACCTACGAACCTGTGGCTTGGGCATTGAGACAAAATGACTACGGATCAAACGGTACGTATACATAATACACTATAATATAATATAATATTATTCATATTATATAGTGCGTGTCAAATTAAATTGTGACCAGTTGTGGCGCAAGGACACAATAGCGCGACTATAAATGCGACAGGATGTGGTTTCGATTGCTCCTCGAGGAAATGAAACGTTTAATATTTTCATTTCCTTGGCAACAAGGCGAAATGCGGCTGTAAATTTCCTCACTCAACACTTCCAGAATTTGGCGGAATATGGGGAACGGAAGTGTCTTAATGGGAACGAAGTGTCTTAACACTAGGACTCCCCTGCCTAACCTGCTATGCACTCCCACACATACCCGGCCACTGCGCGAAGCTAAAAAAAATAATCAACAACGAATATAAAGACAATATTTATTGGAGTCATAAATTACATTGTTACTGTCATCAATGAAATACGTAAATATTGTAATATCCAATGTATATCTCCGAACGATAAAAAGGTGAATTCTCCGTCAGCTCACGTAACACGAACGTTTTCTTTCCTCTGGCAAACACGCGTGAAATACGTTATTATATGGCCGAAAATAAAAATGTGTGGCACGGAAGGGGTTACGTGCGACACAACAGTATTCATAAAATATCGAATTAGATGACGTCACTGGAATACCGGCACGATTGCCGCACGCTATGAATACCAATACTTGGCGCCGCTCTGAGCTAATGACCCATGAAACCTATAGGGACATTGGCTGTCTATAATATTGATATGTATTGAAAAAAAATAATTGATAAGAACTTTTTGTTGTTTTTTTTTAGCTTCACGCTCTATCTCGCATATAGCAGGTTAGGCAAAGGGGACGTAGTGCTAAGACAGTATGTTCCCCATTTTTCGTCGATTTTTTTCTGGAGACATGTTTTTACGTGTTGAGTTGCAGAACTCAACGCCGCCTTTTGCTTGGACACAAAATAAATTTCAAATTATAAAATAATGTTGTGAAATGTTATATGCTTAATTAGGTTGCACTGAATGAACTAAAAGTCAAATGGACGGTAAACAGCGTATTTGAATGTGGCTGTCGGACACGACTGCTTGCTATATAGATTTTTTTTTTCAAATTTATTCAACGAGGTAGAAAATAATAAATCTTGTTATATTTATTGCATACTTAACACACATACAGAATGAAGCCATTCAACTTACTCATTAGCAGGGATCGTCTGTTTGCGCCGGCCGCATTCACACCGTGAAGTGTGTCTAGGTCAATTGTTTAATGTTAGATTACGTGATCTTTAGCGCATTTTGTATACGTACTTATCTAATTACTGTAAATAAGTTTGAATTGGGCTTGTGTGTGGTGGTAAACGCAAGGGTTGTGGGTTCGATTCCCACTCATGTATATGCTGGTCTTATTAATTTTTGAAATTCATTTTTTTTCGAGCAAGATTTATTTTAGTAGTTATGGTTAGTTAAAACGCAATGATTATGTTTAACATTTCCAAACTTAACACCACTTAATTTAAAAAAATACATATGAATAGTGAAAGCACAATTTAAAATGTTGGTTTTCATTGGTTAGTCTCCGTCTTATATTGTATAGGCTTCAAAACTTTTGTTAAGGGGTCAAACGAATTTGCTACGCCACGCCTCACTGTTAATTCAATAAAGTCCAAGTGACCGCTTTTACTGATAATGTTTGTGATAATGTCAATCAAAATTATACCTAATAACTAAACACATAAATTCCTAAAGCCTTTACAAGGTAAAAGAAATACTAGATTATAACTAACCCCTAGTATGATTCACGATTCATATAAAATAATATGGCTGAGTTTATGACCACCGTCCTTGACGATTAAGACAATTACAGTTTATTGAGTAAAATATCCTCCACGAGGCCTTTGCCCCGGTGTGGGAAAGTCAACTACTTATTTAAATTGATAGCCAGACCAATAAAAACAATTCTTATCTCGAGGGGAGCTCGGGGCCTAGTCTATAAAAAAGCGCAAATTGACAGGTTCCCATTTCTCTTCCTGTATATTTACTCGCTTTCACGCGTGTTCTTTTTATTTGTATATATGTTGATTCTAGTAAGAAATGTACGCATATTTTATTGGATACACACTGACACATTTTTATACTTGTGAAACTTACACAAAACATGTGAAACCTACTAAATGAAAATATATTTTGCAGTCGTGTGACAATATTATAATATCACGCAATTAGAAATATAATACGAAATTATTAAAAATTCGCTATAAATTCATCTATTTAAATCATAATATATAACCGTTTACTTAAAAGTTCATAATCTAAAAAGGTTATTTTTTTAATTTATAAGGTCTCAGAAAATTTCATACACGCAAAATTATAAACATTCAAATAAATTCTGTTAAAACCCAAAACTTAAATGTAAACAAGTACGCCATTATAATAACATTATCCAAACGAAGCGTCCGATAGATAATTTTAATGAATAACAAAACGAGCGTCCGCGGGCTCTTATTCCACTTTAAGCCTATTAGCAAGAACTTGGCTATTATTCCAGACCTCAACAGTTTCTTGGAATTAGCCTTGTTGCGTAACGTGGGTGTGTATTTTGGGTCAGTTCCGTGAACCGCAAACAAGCTTCGCTAACAGAAACGTTTTAAAGCGACTCTGTTTTTTAGAGCTCCGAGAGAACAATTTTGCGGCTTTTGTAGAAAATGTTTTCTACAAATATTATTTTGAAATATATAACGTTTTCTGTCCTGTTGCCTCCGGCGAGCTGTTTGTTTTCCCTTTTTAATAACATAAGATGTTTCGCCAAAGTTATTTTCTTATATTGTTATCGAAAACGACGAAATACCAGCTTAATAACGTTGTCATATTTCTATTTCCGTATAGAGGACCGAATGCCATTAGCGACTGTAGTACAAGACCACGGGCGCTTGGACGGCGTCCAAAGAGTTCTGTTCGGTTCCGGACTCCAGTTTTGGTTGCATCGTATACTGTTCCTCGACGCCCTGAGTTATCTCAGCCACGGCCAGCTCAGCTTGAGCCTCGACAGATGGATACTTGTGGATATTGATGACATCTTTGTTGGTGAAAGGGGTAAGTGAATTGTTATACAAAATTAATTTTATTTACCAAAAACTGAAGTGTGTTAAAATATTGACAAAATTATTATTTCATCATGTCAAGCTCATCTTTTAATCATATTATTTATCGAAAATGCAGTAATGAATTTATATTAATAAATTTTTTATTTACAATTTAAACAAATAGTCAAAGTGGTCAAGCAACAAATTTTGAGCGCCACAATTGTCGACATGTGGCCACAAAATTTGCTGCGTTCGATACATTGTGAGCGTGGAAATATTAATAAAAACCACAAATATTGGTTTATTTTTGAATGGATACCACTTGAATGAATCACGAATTTCATTGGTTTGACTCATGCATACCTACTGATAGGTAATTTCTACGAGCTTTACTTGTTTTTAATATTGGTTAACTAATACATCTCTAGGTATATATGCAGCACTGTAGAATTTTTTTTATCTCTGTTGTGCTATGACAATGTCTATGACAATTTGGTTCTGAATAAAGAAAACTTTATATTATAGAAATGTACATATAGAGTCTTGTCGTTTGTTCTCTATTTATAATCAATTGACAGAGAGTAAGTTGATGGAATTATCTACGGATATGAAAAAATAATTAATATGAATATCTTAGTTACCTGACCGATAATAGAATTGCCTAATAATGGCGAATTTTCTTTATACAAACGTATCTCCCGCATGGTTAATGTTGAGTTAAACAACAACTTCCGTGAAGTAGTAGATGTAGAAGGTGGTATCGGAATTTTACCTCACTTCTTGTCTTGTAGACTATAGAGATTACAATAATACAATTGTAAATATTCCCCTAGTAGAGAAAAATTACGTCGCGTGATATAAAAATACTTACTCTTATATTAATAATAAATATTTATTAGAATTTTAATTACACCTTTACATACCATCTGTTCACTAAACAGTCACGAAGTTCTAATGATAAAATCAGTTAAGACATGTCTAAGATAAGTGTAGTAGTATTTATATAAAAATATTAAATAAAATTATGTATTATTCATCAGCTTCACGCTGTATCCCGCACAGGATAGGCAGAAGGAACCTGGCGTTACGAAGCTCCGTTCCCCACTTTCTGCCGAATTCTGGAGGCATTGCGTGTTGAGTGGCAGAACTCAACGCCGCGCTTTGCCTCGACTCCAGAGCGAAGAAATGGAAATATAAATTTAAGTAAATAGTTCCAATGGGGATCCAACCCACAACCAGTCGTTTTTACAGTCACACTTTGTGCCACTGCGCCACGACTAGCCTCACTGTGTTATCCATATTCTACCATATTAGTAAATCATTACATCTAAACATTAATTCTATAATATTTAAGACATTTGAATTATTTACAATCAGCGGTGGTTACGTTGCTTAGCTTACCTAATTTATAACACTCTTATGTAGGTTATCTGGCACGTCATCATTGAAAAGGCGACCGATAATATCGTTAGGTTATCTTGAAATAACTTCTAATACAAAGACGTGGACCGATAACCGTAGACTGATATTCTTGTAATTAAATTATGAATTTACTATTTTCAGATCTAAATAATCAAATCAATTATTTATATATTTTGTGCTAATCGTATATTAATTTATTTATTGCTCTGAAATTCATAGTTTATAAATTTCTGGAATCTGTACCATAATGTTACTGAACTGATATGATATTTATTATCTCTTTAAAGATGTTGTATTACTAAAGTATATTATTAATTGATAAAGATTGAATCGACGACTACCTTGAATTTGACACTTCAATCAAAACACAATAAACACTGAACAACGGTAATCCACGGCGACGCAAAAAAAAACCTACTTAAATAGCTTTGAAAAATTTATTTAGTTAAGTATATAATATATATTTTTTTAAGCCACTTCATCCCTTATTAATGTGCTTAGATTACTAAAGTACTGATTAATCGTCGGCTGGCCGGTGAAGCCGACAATTTTGCTGCCTTTCTAATCGGCTATTACTTTACAGGTGAACGCTGGGAAGGCTTTATTAATGCGGCTTAAAGTTTTTTCTGTGGCCGTGCCGTAAATTACATTGTGTATTTATTATAAACACCATTTTGGTGTTTCAGTTTTTTTCATAGGTCAACATGAAGCAGCGATACAGTCCCTGACTGTCAAAGGCGACGGATGTGGGTTCGATTCCCATTTGGAAACCGTCCAAGCGCTTTGACTAATACGTTATACGTTCTTTTTAGGCTATATCGAGATTATTTTACGCTTGTTACAACTTCTTTAGGCTACTCACACTAGATTATTATTGGTGAGAATTATCATTGCTCATATTATATTTACTGTCACATAAACTAACATTACTTTTTACTACTCATAGTAAGAATTAGCAATTTTTTTCTTAAGAAAAATCGCCGTGATCGCTAACTATCCACTTGCAAATAAAGTTTTATTACTCTACTCCTTAGCTTATTTAACATTCCTTTATCGCCTAAATGTAGAACAACCCTGGAGGCCAGTCGTGGCGCAGGGGCACTAGTGTGTGTAATTGCGACAGGTTGTGTGTTCGATCCCTACTCGAGGAAATTAAATATTTCATATTTTTATTTCTTCCAAATGCCCATTCAATGCCCTTAGAATTCAGCAGAAAATGGGCAGCGGAGTGTCCTAACACGAGGCTTCTCTCTGCCTACCCTGCTACATGCGAGATATAGTGTGAAGCTGAAAAAAAAACAACTAGAAAAACGTAACAAAAAACTCTCTTACGTAAAAATATACCTGAAACGAGGGCGCAGTGATTTTACCAGCACCTTTCGGTTAATAAATTGCTCCAAGGTATAGGCGTTTTACGCTTTTATTTTCAATAATACTGTAGAGCGTGTGAAATGGTATTTGTTCAGGATCGACCTCATCCCTTCGGAAACGTGACTGGTTCAGTTTTATCCCATATTATCAGGTATATCTAATTCCTTTTGTGCTCTCTCGGAGTTAATGGTTTTCCGAATCTCATTTTGCTTTAACTGTGTTAATATTTAAAATTGTAACTCGAATCTTTAACACTTAGTTTTTATATTCATTAAAACTTTCTCAAACTTTATCACAGCTTTGTAAATACTTACTTGAAAGCTAGCCTTAAAATACCCATTCCTCACTTTCCACCGAGTAATACGTGTTGAATGGTGGAACTCAACTCCGCGATTTGCCTCGACACTAAAGCGAATTATATTAAATATCATAATTAATAATAATCTATTAATATTCTTATATCTTTCAAGTTAGACTATAGCAACATGCTTTGATTGTTTAATACATTTCAATTGGATTTATCTGTAATAACGCAATAAAACGGTCACGCACGAGAACGTGCTCGACTCGAAACGCGTTCGTTGGATAAACGAAAACCATCGATATTATGCCGTTTACTTTCGTTATTAATTAAGTATTTAATATGGCGTGTCGGGAGCCTTCGCAAAGTTAATTAATAAATTACCATTATCTTTATTACGTTTGCTCTCGAACGCGGTCTACATAAGCACTCGTTGGTGAAAGAATGAAAATAAAACGAAATTATTTTTTAAATTATTAGCTTAATGTTTACCTTATAATATTAAGTTTTACGTGACGTATATTGTTAGTTGAATGCGAATAACCTTGACATATTGAAATAAAAATCGATATTGATCACTAATATTGTTCTTTAAATGTCAAAGTTTATATCTTTATTATTTTTGTACTTAGATGCAAGTAGTGGCGCAGCGGCACGAAGTGTCTCTGTAACACCGACTAGTTGTGGGTTCGATCCCCACTCGAGGAGATAAAATATTTACTTAAATTTATATTTCCATTTCTTCGCTCTGGTGTCGAGGTTAAGCGCGGCGATGAGTTCTGCCACTCAACACGCAATGCCTCCAGAATTCGGCAGAAATTGGGCAACGGAGTGTCTTAACACTAGGTTCCCTCTGCCTATCCTGCTGTGTGCGGTATACAGCGTGAAGCTGATTATTATTTTGATTATCATTTTTGTATTTGTATTGTCAGTTCACAAAAACATTGTATACGTACCATTAGTTTACGTTTAGGTAAGTAGCGGAAATTGAGCTATAAAAACTAAGCGTCTAATATCAAGGTCCTGAAAGTGGGCGGACTCTATTCATTTATATATTACTAGAGGGCGCGCGCGGCTTCGCCCGCTTATTAAGAGTGAATTCTAAAAAAACCACGAAACACTTATTCAATAAAATATTTTTAACAGTCTCAATTTAAATTTTTATAAAAATCGGTGGCGATTTAAAGATTTTTTCATATAAACTTTCAACCCCTTATTTGAAACCTTAGGGGGTGAATTTTTAAAAACCATGAAATACGTGTTCAATGAAATATTTTTAAGAGTCTGAATTTCAAATTTTATAAAAATCCGTACAGATTAAAATTTTTTTCCATACAAACTTTCAACCTCTATTTCATTCCTTTAGGGTTAAAATTTTTCAAATTCCCTTCTTAGTGGATGTCCAGAATATGAAAATAAACATCTGCCCAAATTTCACGTTTCTACCATCAGCGGTTACGGCTCTGCGTGCGTCTTACCTCAGGCAGTCAGCACAAGTCCTTTTATATATATAGATTGGCTTTTTATAAATGTTTTTCTGCCTTCTGTTAGGTATATAAAGTTATATAATCAAGTAATACATACATTATGATTCGTATTTAAAATCCGCTCTCAAGTCTAAGATCGATCTTGAGATGTCACTTTTATTTATATATTACATATCTATGAATCTTAAGCTTTAGAGTGATTTATAAATACGGGCCTATGAATTTATATCATGGAAATGGCTTAACAACTTCTGAACAGTTATCTAATACTTTTGTGTAGAATAAAATCAAGTTTATAGGCAGATATTTAAGTACGGATTACATTATTATTTATTTGCTTGTAATACCGACATTTTACAATATTGATAAATTGTTTATTGAGAACTGGGATCTGTAATTATCGCAAGCGGTTCATGACACCTATTGACATAACCAATACGTTTATAATATTATAAAATAAATCAGCTTCACGCTGTATCCCGCATACTGCAGGGTAGGCAGAGGGAACCTAGTGCTAAGACACTCCGTTTCCCACTTTCTGCCGAATTCTGGAGACATTTCGTGTCGAGTGGCAGAACGCCAACGCCGCGCTTGTCCTCGACACCAGAGCGAAGAAATGGAAATATAATTTAAAGTAAATATTTCATCTCCTCGAGTGGGGATCGAACCCACAACCAGTCGGTTTTGCAGTCACACCTCGTGCCGCTGCGCCACGACCGGCTTCTATAATTTAATAATGTGAATATAATATATATAATAAGGTGAATCGCTATTTTTAACGTAATAGTTTTTTTATCTCTCCGTTACTAAATTGTTTTATTGATATATGACTACCATACAACAAATTATAAAATAATATTGTCATACACAAAACGTATTATCAACATGTAAAGCGCGAGATGATATTGCTTGACCTTTAAATAGATCGTCGGATGTCATAAAAACTCGAGTATCTCGTGGCCTATAAAAGGCGTCTATAGATATTACTACTAAATAAAAAAAAGATATTAAAATATAATATGCTTCTATCATAATTGTTTCTAGTCATATTTCTTTTGTTTCTTCTTTACAGAAATTAAAAAAGAAAGGCATCATATGAATGTATTGTCTTCGTATAATGTTCATATATTATATTTGTTTGTATAACATTATTTTTACATCGTGGTCGTAGATTAAGATAAGTCTAAAACAACACACAGTTCACGTTCTGAGGAAATGTACTTTGTAGATCTCCAGAGGATTACAGTGTGCATTTCCTGTGTTCCGCTCTGGAGTTATCTTGCCATAGCGGAACAGAGTCCGTCAGTACTGGTGTCTACGTTCAAAAAAAAAATAAGTGTGGCTTTGAATATCGCTTATTTAAATGGGATTGGGAGGTTCTAAATCATGTAAAATGAATAACGTAGCATCTTAACTAAGTTCTCAATGACTACCATACCATTATATGCGGGGGTGCCTAAACATAAAAATAATATATTAATAGTCATAATTTAACAAGTTTTATCTTCAACACAGGTACACGTCTACATGAAGAGGATGTTTCAGCACTTTTAGCATCGCAAACTGCCCTGCAAAGGCTCGTCCCGGGATTTCGGTTCAATCTTGGATTTAGTGCTAAATATTACCACCATGGCACTAATTTAGAAAACAGAGGGGATGATGCATTGTTGAAGAATAGGGAACATTTCAATTGGTAAGTCTTCCGTTTCGTAGATCTTATGTCCATCTATTAATCTATTTTATGAATATACTACAAAAACTAAAATTGTGGTCGAACAATAACAAAAACTATGATCATTTCTTGTTGGTATTAGATATAATCTTTAGAGTTGTTCTAAGCGAATATTACCGTGTAATTAATTAATTTCACATTTGTCCTTCCTAAAGGTACGATTTATTGAAAGTGGCTTAAATTATAGTATATTGTGATATTCTATTGTAGTAATAAACAATTGCCAACTTTTTACTAAGCCGCAATACAGAGACAACGTACATATTTAAATATTACTATTTTAATATAAACTATAGATTTATTGTTTTTATTTTAATGCTTGATATTAAAATTTGATCTATAAAGGTTTTGCCACATGTGGAACCACCAGCAACCTCATTTATACAACAACGTTTCGCAACTCGAAACTGAAATGATGCTCAACAAGCAGTTTGCTATAGAGCACGGTATTCCAACTAATTCTTGCTACTCCGTGTCGCCCCATCACTCCGGCGTGTATCCCGTCCACGAGCCCTTGTACGAAGCATGGAGGAAAGTATGGGATGTGAAAGTGACCAGTACAGAGGAATATCCGCATTTAAGACCTGCCAGGTTAGTACTTTTTAAGGTAATTATATTGATATTTAGCTACGTCTAGTATTATAATTTAAATAAAGCAAATGCAATAAACTTGGATATTGTTCAAAGACATTAATATTAAAGAGAATTTATTGTAATTTTGCTTCTATTAGTAACAGTACAATATACGACTTCTATTGAAATTTGCTTCTTAGACTTTGACTTTGTTCTACAAAGTGGACTTCATAAATATGTAACAATTCCTTTAGACTGATTGCTAAGTTGGTCTGATCGTACCCATTGAGTCAATATTAAATTCAATTTATGGACTATTCGAACATACAGAACTTGTTTACGACTTCCTATATCGAGTTGGTCGGTATATTCAGAGTTAACAGACTCAGCTGTTACGTATTTGCTAACTTCACCGAATTTAGTATCGACTTGCATATTGATAATTGAATAAAAAAGTTTGTAGTTCTCATAGTTGAACATTGTTTGTGCTATTTGAGAGATAATAGTGATTTTATAATGTTTTTTTTTTGGTTTCATTTATAGAATTTTAAATGAGTACTCCATTAAATTTTGCTCTTGTTAAATGTATGGGGCACTGTCGATCAAATTAGTTATTCGAAACATATTTTTGAATTATAGTCGTTGAAAATATCACAACTAATTATTAACATTAATACGACATTTTGATACTTTACTGCTATGTTTAGTTCCAAACAAAAATATGAGAGCAGCCATCTAAAATACGCTTGACTAGTCTACCTAAACCCAGTACACATGTTTTACCTGAAAGCTTTACCAGTAAATCTAATATGTAGTCTTGGGAAATCTAGCCTAAAGCATCGGCTTGAAAGAGCATCTATTTTTCTTTAAGAAATTCATTTTTCTTGGGATACTATCATTGAAAGTTGTCGCCTGAGCCTTTTTTATTGGATATTGATATGGGTGCCTTGATTACGGTCGACCATATACGAATTAATATTTACAAATTTTATTTTTGAATTTGAATAAAAAAAAAAACAATTTATTTTCTTTACTTTAAAAAAAGTTATGTACAATACAAACATTTTATTACTATATAAAATTGACTCAAAATTTGAATATTATTTGAACGGCATGTATTTTGGAGAATTACATCGTATTTTAATATAATAAAAAGCAAAAAAGAAATTAAAATATGGAAATGAATACCTAATTTTCTGCTACTTCAATATCATAATTATTCTTTATTAAATATATTTGATCCAACGAGATAATACATTAGACCAGTGAAAGCGTATACGGGAGTAAGTGAAACATTCCACAGCGTATTTATCCGAGCGCCAATAAATTAAATTGTAAATGTCACTTATAAATTAAAACGTTTCAGACTGTCTCATTTACTTATTGACGCGTGAATTTAAAATGTCAGCGTTAAATTGGAAATCTATTTTATTTATATACATTAACCGGTGGTGGGCGGTGAATTTTATGTAATTTTAATATCAATGAATGGGGATTTTTAGATTTATTAATATATTAATTTTGATTTATTTAAAACATGTTTTGTTTGAGAGATTTTGTTGCATAGAGGTTACCAGTTCATATCCACATATATTTCGAACACCTTAAATTTCGACAAAGTTAAAGATTTTTTTTTGCTGGTAATATTATAAAATAAAATATTTTACTGACTTATTAAACAGTTAAATCTTTAATATTGTGTTAATCTTTATTGGATTTAATTACATTTATAGAATTCGTTTAATATTTAAATTGTGTTCGATTAACGCATTCTTTTATTTGTTATTCCTCAAAAAAAAATTATTCCAGCTTCACGTTGTATTCCGTACACAGCAGAGAGCAGAGAGGCAGTGGGGACCCAGTGTTAAGACGCTGCGTTCCCCATTTTCCGCCGAAAGATTGTATGTTGTTGGCAGAAAAATATTATGTCACATTTAATAAGATTTATATATATATTGCTTATCTAAATTCCTCGTGTGTGGCGTGGAGTCCAATACTAGTAATTAACGCAACAGCCAGTTCCCTCTGTCCGGCTGTGTGCGGGATAAAGCGTGAAGTTGATTTATAGATAAATAAATAATTACGATCAATATTAGTAATTGCGCGGCGTTGAGTTCTGCCGCTTAACACGCAATGCTTCCAGAATTTGGCAGAAAATGGGGAACGGAGTCTCTTAACATTATTTTTCCTCTTCCTACCTGCTGCTGTGTGCGGGATACAGAGTGAAGCTGATAAAAAAAAAACATTAGTAAAATAGATTGACATTGATCGCAATATAATGAAGTATGAAATTTTTTATATAATTTAGTATGAAACATTTTTAACATAAAAAACTAAATCATTACTTTAAAAAATATATTTTATGCGTTTGTTTTACAATTTTAAACTTTGATTAAATTAATATATCTTTTGGCAATGTAAAGACATCATTTTCACATATATAATAGTGGTAACTACATTCAGAAATTAATAGTCACATAATATATAGATTATTATGATAGTAGGGCGAATAGTTAGTGGGGCAGTGTTGCGGTTACCAAACTCCTATAAACCGCAAGCGATGCGTGTTGCGCTGCGGCGCTCCACTACAACGTACGCGCATTTCTGTAGATACTCCACTGTGCAATAGACACCAATGCATCAGATTGAATATCCGATACTAAATAGGATGCAACAGCCAACTTGAGTTTTGGAACAAATTGGATTCGATATCGAGTATCGGTTCTTGTCTATATAGAAATAATATTTGATAAAAATTGCACTAAATTCAATTTATATTTTATTTCAAATAACTATGTAAAGTAATATGTAAAATGAAATAAACCTGGCAAAGGAAATGTTGATTCCTTCCAAATATTGCAATTCGTCTGTCTGTTTGTGTATATATGTGTAGTTTGTAGTCGTATTGCGACGTAATTAACACTTCTAACTTTTGAATCCGAAAAGTCCACGCGACGCTGACTCGTTTAATATGCAATCTAAACATGTTTCGTCGTACGTTTTATAAGTATTTTATATAACGTCTGTTCTAAAGAGAATTCTACCATTGGCGCTGAGTGTGATATTTACTTTGCTGTTTAAATAAGACCATAGAAAGGGGAATATTTCTACTTTTAAATTACGTACAAGTTTTTGTACATACGTGGGTACAATCTCTTACATGATTTTTTATCGTGGTTGAACAAACGACGAGTTTTAATTTTCTTTCAGTGGAATGAAATGTGTGTTGGAATAGTAATTTAAAAAAAATAATAATAAATCAGCTTCACGCTGTATCCCGCACACTGCAGGGTAGGCAGAGGGAACCTAGTGTTAAGACACTCAGTTCCCCACTTTCTGCCGAATTATGGAGGCGTTGCGTGTTCAGTGGCAGAACTCAACTGTCTTTTAATGTAGGTAGTAGTATTAAATTTATAGTAAAACTATTTTATTATTCATTCTATAAAATATATTATAGAAGCTGCGTATTAACAATTTTGAATTTTGTATCGAAAGCGATATTAATAGTCAGGCTACTTTACATCCCGGGGGAATAATTTGCCTAAATTCAATAACAAACACTATTAATATTGTAAAACGTATAATTACAACAAAATTTAGTTTCAGAAGATATTATTTTATACACATATAATTATGTAATTTCAAAACTGGCAACATTTTAACAACGTTAAAAATAATTAAAAATATTGTGATCTCATAATTTGCTTCTAAACATGTTACTGCACTTATTTATAAAAAAAATGTTTATTTTTTATTGCTTTTAATTATAAAATGTAAAAATACTCATAATACTAAATATACTCGATTAATCCGGTTAAAATAGTTTCATTTAAAATGTGTAATAATCGTGAAAATCAAAGAACTTATTATTATAAAATGTAATATTAAATTAATCATTAGTGGATTCAAAGGTAAATTTAATATTAGCCTTTATAATCACAATAATTCCATACGACTAATCCCAGCACGTTTTCAGGCTACGCCGAGGTTTCCGCCATAGGGGCGTAATGGTACTCCCTCGTCAGACCTGCGGCCTGTTCACGCACACACTCCTCCTGGAGCGCTACCCGGGGGGCCGGCAGCGCCTCGACCGCTCCATACAAGGCGGAGAGCTGTTCCAGACCGTCATTAATAACCCGGTAAGTGGGATTTACTATTGACCATTTGCATTCGTAATTGTTGTTACCAAGTTTGCAGCGTGCGGGCGGACGCTCGTGTGGAACTTCGTCCAAGTGGTTTTGTGCAAACTTATATATAGTTGCTCGATATATTTGCCTCTCGTATGCGGACGGTTAATATTGTTGTTTCACAGTGGATGTCTGTTTAGTTTACTTGTTATGCTATGGATTACCTAATTACGGTTGATATTATTTTTATCATTGTATTATATTTGAGTATATAAATTGGAAAAATATATGGTAAATAAATATTTCTCATTAAGTCTCTACGAAAGCGATTGTCCGCAAAACACTTCAGAATTTGGCTAGAATTTATCTCGACAATCATGTGGGCTGTCCGATGGTCTCGTTACTGGTCGAAACGAGCGGACCGCACGTGAAGTGTTCTAAACGGTCGTCAATAACCGTGCCAGTTCAATTTACCACTGGCCTTTGACTCTTCATGTATCACTGGATTTGAACTCCTCGAATAACTTGTCGGGCGTGCTTTTGACACTTGCTGGTTTTTTCAATATACTAGCCTAGAAATATAATAAATATTTCAATATTTTAAATTTAATATTTGTTTTTTTTAATTGCGTTAGACACCTATTTTGCCGATAGTAGACTTACGGGCTTGTACCGTTTGTTACTTAAAATGTCAAAGTGGAAGCAAAATGCAAATTGAAACACAATACGGTCAGCCGGTTACGAATAAATTTATAATTCGTTGTATGTATAAATATGCAAATGGCGGTTAAAATAATTTTAATATAAAAATCTTGTACCTACAAAGGTTTCATAATAATTTGAATACATTTAAAAAATACAATTCTAAACTTGAAAGAGCATATAGTTTTTTGCGAAACCATTTTTATGTTATTCACGGTACATTCATCTGAATAATATATAACGACTGTCACAAAGTAAAACATAAATATAGCAATTCACAGTAAAGCTATGAATAGTCGGCGGCGCTTCGAAATAAAACAACTAAAGCAAATACAGTACAGTGGTATGTCGTCGTGTACGTTTTTTGTTTTTAAAAAATCAAAACATCGTTATCGATAAATTGATTGGATGGCTCCATTCAGGCCCAGCGCATAACCGATGTGAACTATATAGGGGAGAGGGGGGCACATTCGAACGATTTTTAAACTTTGTGTCATATCTAAAAATTCTACAGTTTTTAACTTCTTTACTATTTCACAAGGCTTAGTCCAACTATTGTGCTACACAATCGTAGCAT
>DWQW01005102.1:0-18403 GCA_018249695.1 Heliconius erato demophoon
TAACATTTAAGGCTGTTTCTGAATGAGTAAATTAAATTATTCACTGACATCAGCACATTTAACAGAGTATATTATATAGGTAAAAAGAACATAAAGTTACAAAAATATATACGTGTAATAAATAATTTAAACCTTTATGTATATTTTATAAATATCAAATATCAACAATGGTCGTATTTTTTTAATTAAAACAATCAAAAATTCTTTGACGATAATGGCGTAAAAAAATCATAATAGAAGTCATTATAGTTGTCAATCAATTCTGCTTATTAAATCAATAATCATGTATTTTAAGCGGGCGAAGCCGTGGGCGAGCCGCTAGTGTCAAATATAGCGTGTCTTTACTCCGTACATTATTTAATATTTATAAATTCTCCCAGTACACAGTGATAAGGCCCTTCGTTCTTTATTATTGACGAATGAGAACCATTAGGTATATATTGTGGTAATTGTCAAGCTTAAATTTTTAATTTTTTATAAGTTCACAGGAAAAGCAGTAATTCCCTCAAATTAGAATCCAACCCACTATCGCGTTTAGCCACTGCGCCACGTTAAAAATGAAATATTTTCCACCTAACCAAAATCTTTAAATGGAATTCCAATCAAATCCTGACTATACTAAATTACTTGAGCAATCTAAACGAAAATGTACACATTCATAATATTGAATTTATAAACAAACAGACAAACTAAAAAAAACTAAAAGTTTATTTTTAAATATTTAATAAGAATAATTATGTATTGAATCCCAGATGTATAAAACTAATGAATTAAACTTTCCGAGAAAAACCTTTGTACGATATAAGAATAAAACGTCGCGCGTCGTCTGAATGATAAAAGCCCGCGGCAGATGCGCATACTTACTTTTGTTGGAACTTAATTTAAGTATTTCTATAGATTTTTTTTATCGTAACCTGAATTTGACCCGTGTAGTAATAATTTATTTTTATTATACTAAAGATAAACGAAAGCGCCCCGATAAAAAATTTGGACCGCTATTCAAAATTATTTAGATTTCTATGGACTTTATTGAGCTTATTATATAACGTGTTCTTGTTGTGTTATTTGTTGTATTTTTTGTTATAATAACCGAATCATTTTCAACTTTTAATTTTGATACAAATGTTATAACTTTATTATTTGAGCTTATAAAGGAATTACTACTTTGTTAATCTTATCTATATATATAAAAGGACTTGTCTGCTTATAAGAAAAGTATTTTTTTATACGTACTTTTTTCTTACTATCGTACAAAAAGGTTTTTACCAAGAATCTTACTGAGTCATTTAGTCAGTCTGTATACATGTTATGTGGTTTAATCTTAATGTGAAACCGTTTGTGTTTTTTTTTAAAGGAACAAAATGATTGGTAGTTCATGATTGAATGATTTTATGATTTAATATTTAATTTTAAAGTTAAGCTAACCTCTTTCCTTATCTGAAAGATATTTTTTTTTAAATATTAGTTTCTAGGTATTAATGCTTGAATAACATAAAGTTAAGATGATTATTACGTTTTAAAGAATATATTGCAGAAGCTATATAATATAATGACTTTGAGAAGAATCGAAGGTTCAATATTAGTCCCGGGAGCATTCATTTTAATTGATTTTTTATTTTTTATAAGCTTATATTTAACTTGCCGTTGTGTTATTGATTAGTATGTGTATGTGAAATCCTACAAGGTCAATTTGACCCTTTTCCCAGCGTTGATTGAGCTAAAATTTGGATCACGGCTTCAATTCCGGTGGCAATAGAATTATATATATTAATAATTAATGTTGTAATTTATCCAAAATGGTGGATTAAATGGTATAGGTGTTAAATGAAATTGCTTGATCTGCAGAATACCACACACAATGAAAAAAATATTAAGAAAGTATGTTTTAAAAAAAAAGGGTCTTAATTAATATTTTTTGTAAACACCGTTGTTATCATCAATCAAAAAGTCAAGATGTCTTGTGAATAATGATATGTTGTTGATACAGTTACACATAGTGTTAAATACCAAAGTTTTGAAAATTAAAGGCAAATTTTCGTATATTTTTCGGACTCTCGTAATTAATTAACTATTTAAGACAAAGTTGCTATAGAATAGTGTCATTATTCATATGCTCATTATATAATTGTTTAGATAACCTTAAAAAAATAATTCATTCTAATTTACAGCATGTATGCAATATTAGTCATATGTACCCTATACGATTCCTAAGTTTTGAATAGTACTAAAGGTAAATGTTTATTAATAAATGAACGTTCTGCTCAGTACAATGTTGTCTATTCTGATTTAATAATATGATATCTTTTAATAAAATAATATATTCTTAAATTTGAAGTCCCTTTTATAATTGCTTGCATAATTTTGTGGATTTACTATTACTATAGCGTCTCTGCTCTGCTAATAGGCTATTTTATCCCAGGCTCCTGTACTATAATCTAGAGTCAAAGAACTAATTATTTATAATTATTAAGCAGTAAATTAAATGTTATTCTAGCATCGAGCAGTCACCTTGAACTTTATAGTTAACTTATAGCATTATATATGTCGGTATGCCCAGTGGCGGACAAACGGGAGGCGGCGAGGTCAGTACGCTCCGGGCCTCTGGGCCTGGGAGGCCTCCAAATCCTGCAAGTTACTCCGATATTTTTTGTCTTTTCGGTTACATCATTTTAGAGAAACTTCTGAAACTAATTGAAAATTACCTCCGATATATATTGAACCAAGAGCGACTCGTTAATATCTGTCTTTTCTTTCAATCGAAAAAAAGTTTCAAAAGAAATAATTTTCGTTGCACTTATGGAAGTCTTTATGTCTGAGGATCGTGGTCAGCATCAGGGTTGCATCTGGAGCAGATGATCTGCGTCTACCGGTATTTATCAAGTATGTCTCCCATAATCGTATGGAACTTAAAAGATAACGATTCCATAACTTGATCGGTCAATGTTTTGATTTCAGTGTTTCCAACCACAATTAGTTTTTCAAGGCTGTTGTCATTTTTGCGCATTGTGTGGCCGAAATATGACAAAACGCGCTGTTGGCATATAGTGGACAAGAGAATCGATACATTGGTGCATTTCACAGTCCAGGGTATTTTTAGCATACGTCTCCAGCACCACATCTCAGATGCATCAATTCTGTGTCTTTCTCTTGCTAGGATAGTCCACATCTCCACTTGATACAAGAAGTCAGGGAATATCAGTTGTCGTAGTATATATTATTTTTTTTAAACAGTTTAGTGGGATTTGAACCCGCGCCTCTTTGGAAACCGTCCAAACGCTATTATAATATTTTTTTTACATTTTCAGAGTGTTATTCCATACTTAGTTACTTGTTATGAGCTACGTTATTTTTTTTTTCTAAAAAGTATTTTTCATATTTAAAATATTTGAGAGACCAGATACACATAGCGGTCAACAATAACAATACCAGGAAAGTTGCAAATTGTATTAGATAGTTTTTCGGTTCAGTCCACTATCATCACCTTCGTTTTAGCTCTGTTCACTGCGAGTCCGGTGTTTCTACTTTCTGCATCGAGTCTCTGGAACAATTGATGCATGACTTCCATGTATGTTGCGAAAAGAATGGTGTCATCAGCATATTATCAAAGATTTGATATTTTCCTTCTACTAATAGGAAAACCTTATTCCAATGGTTTTCCGCATAATATTCTCCATAAATGTTAAAAATTCGGGAGACAAAATGCAACCTTTTCTCACTTCTTTCGTCGTTTGGAACATAATGGAGTATTTACTACCTACCCTGATGAAGGAGTGGTTCCAAATTTGACTTTGAATTAAAGCAACGAGGTGTTCAGTAATTATAGTTAGGTACATTCAACATAATATTATATTTTATACTTTCATTTTTATATTTTTACACACTAAAATACATATAAATAAAGTAATAAGTATGTATACAAAACTTTTTTTTTTGGTGAATATATGCATATTTTTATATTTTGTATTTTATTTTCCTACGCTTTTGCAAATTGAGTTCAAACATTATTTACAAGATTTAAACTAAATAAATATACACACAAATTTGTTAATGGAAAAAAAATTAAAATGTAAAAAAAAGCTGAGGACCTCATTTAACTACGCCGACGATTAAGGTCGCTAGGAATACCTTTTGTTTATTACCCTCTTATCACTACTGTTAAGTGACATTGACAATATAAACAAAAACTGAAATGCTTCGAAATTGATCTCAAGTACCTACTTTAAGTCTTATGGGTACCTTTTTTCGGCGTATCCACTAAAGGACAATGGGAAGATAACCCGCTGTTAAGATAAGATAAGAAACTAAAAATATGTTATTCTATTGGATTGACGTATTTTTTTAATTATATGAGAAAAAATATAATTTATGAATTGTTTTTGCTAGGAACGGTATTCGGTAGATACTGTACTATATAATAATATTTAATTTTGTATTGTATATTCTCATACATAATTTTTCTAAAGAGCAACCATAAGGCTGAGGAAAGTCGTGGCGCCGGGGCATAAAGTAATCAATTCCCACTCGGAGAAATGAAATATTTATTTAATTTTATATGTCCATTTCTTCGCTCTGATGTCGAGGCAAAACGTGGCATTGAGTCCCGCCACTCAACGGGCAATACCTTTAAAATTCCGCGGAAAGTGAGAAAAATAGAGTCTTAGCACTAGGTTCCCTCTGCCTGTGTTATACCCTGTGTTATATATGAGTATTAATAGTTATACTTATTAACAGCTTAAGATATATTTGAATTAATTGGATGTATTAAGTGAGGCCAGTCGTGGCGCAGCGGCACAAAGTGTAACTGTAAAACCAACTGTTGTGAATTCTATCCCCACTCGAGGAGATAAAATATTTACTTAAATTTATATTTCCATTTCTTCGCTCTGGTGTCGAGGCAAAGCGCGGCGTTGAGTTCTGCCACTTAACACGCAATGCCTCCAGAATTCGGCAGAAAGTGGGGAACGGAGTGTCTTACAATAGGTTGCCTACCCAATTATGTGCGGAATACAACGTGAAGCTGATTAATTAATTAAGTAAAGAAATTAATGGCGAAACACAACGTCAAAAAGATTAACATTTTAAATATTCACTTTAAGATTAACTGATGCGACTGTCGATCATTATGCACATATAATATGTATCTATATAACATGTATGCATGTATGTATGTATGTATGTATGGCGACGGCGCCACAACAATAATCAAAATAATAAAACGTATCAATTGATTTTTTTGTCAGTGACGTCTTGATACCGTCTGCCTACTTCTGCACGTGGGCGGTGCTCATCGGTTTGAATTCTACAATATATCTATATTTAAATACATAATTCGTGGTTCTGTGGGACAGCGTGTCTGTTGCGATGGTCGTGGATTCGATTTCTATTCGCATGAATTATTATATGAAATGTCAATAATGGTGGTAGGAATGCTTTTCCTATTCTATATCCCATTGAACATTTTTGTATTAAATTTTGTCCAGTAAAGAATATAAATTATAATTAAATTATCTTCATTAAATCAATATGTAAATATAAAAAGTCAAATATAATATCACCTTTACCTAATTAGTTAGAATAGCATGGACTTCTACTTCACTAAGAATAAGATAAAAATTGTGAATACAATTGGTGTCAATATGGAGAAATCTGATTAGACTATAATTTTATGAAATTTTCATTTATTCAATTTTTAACCGATGATGCTGACCCCATCACTAAAGCAAACGACCTAAAATATGTAGGTAGGGCTACACACAACCGCAACCACTCACGATACACACACCGTCCCCGCCGGTGGAGACGAGGTTCTAGTTTTTCTGTGGCCCAATCGCGCCTCGGCGCGAGAGGTGCCCGCAATTAAATATCCAAAAGGGCATCAAGAGCCCTACCCAGTAGGCCTAGCTCGGACCGAGCGAAGCAAAGCCCCCTACTACAAACGGTGTACGCAAGTCGCGGTCCGAGTCTCAAAGGAGACGCCCTTGCGAAACTGTGTTCTCATTTGTTGGTGCCTTCCACGGTAACCAAGCCAAGGTCAGAGCTCTTCTAGCTCGGCCTCCCTAAAGCCCGGTGACGCTGTAGAGGCCTGTAGGGCCAACAGCATACTGCTCAATCGAAAAACGAACGAAAACGATTTATTCAATCAAACATATTTTTTTACATTAAATCGTTCTTTAATTTATTACGATTTTAAAAACAATCCACTAGCGTATTAATTAATGTAAATGTAATTAGATATTTATTTATTGTATAAATAAATATAAATCAATAAAATATATAAATAAAGTACATACTAGGTATAATTTAACATATCACATTTTCAAGGTTTAAAAAAAAAAAAAAAATTAGCTTCACGCTGTATCCCGCACACAGCAGGGTAGGCAGAGGGAGCATAGTGTTAAGACACTCCGTTCCCCACTTTTTGCCGAAATCTGGAGGCATTGCGTGTTGAGTGGCAGAACTCAACGCCGCGCTTAACCCCAGACACCAGAGCGAAGAAATGGAAATATAAATTTAAGTAAATATTTCATCTCCTCGAGTGGGGATCGAACCCACAACCAGTCGGTTTTGGAGTCACACCTCGTGCCGCTGCGCCACGACCGGCCTCAATTTTCAAGGTTTGCCTACACAAAGTGCAGTGTTGGGTTCCACTATCTCTAAATCGCCGAAATTTTTAAATTAGAACCACCTCTTACTAAAACTTATTATTAAAAAGAGAAATTAAATAAGTAAATTATAAACATTACAAAGAACTCGACTAAATAAATTTGGGCTCTGCCACATTTGGGTTAAAACATAATATTTAAGGCCGTCGTGGTACTACGGTACAGGGTCTGACTGTAAGCACAACGGTTGCGGGTTCGGCAAAAAAAAATAATATTACATTTTGAAAATATACAAATATAAAAACTATAACCAAGTCTATTTGCATTGAAGTTCTAATAACATCAATAAATAAATAACATAAAATATTTAAGTTTAAAAAAAAATTGCTGCGTAAATACCAGAACAGTAGTCGATAGAGAATGAACTGTTATAACGGAGTGTGGTATGGGGACAAGATTGTCACGAACGTTCTCAGAAAGTGACTTATTAAATATCATCCATAGAAATCTTAGAACTTGTTAGAAAAATATAAGGATCTTTATAAATATAATAGAACCCAATATTTTTTTTATTTTTGTCTGTTTGTTTGTACGTTTGTTGACGCTAATCTCAGGAACGACTTAACCGATTTAAATGCAGTTGTCACTACTCTATTTTCGCAAACTTCCCTTAACATTGAGTGTTTATTTAATTTCAATCGGCTTACTAATAAAGAAGGTATATCAGTATAAAGAACAGTAGATACTATTCTTGTCTTAACTTAACTTCGCCATTTCATACATCATTTACAGTAAACATATAAACCCTGGCATTCTTCGATTGTGCAATAATGATATAATCGTTAGAATTGCATCAAAGAGCGACGATCCGGAGAATCTCAGTGATTTCAAAACAATAAAACTAAACATAGGAAGGTATGCCAGTTCTTTTTAATGCCGTACTTACTATATTTTGCCTTTCCTTATCGGTCAACAGGAAAGGGGTTAAATTTCGATTTTAAGATTTGATCTAAGACTAAGTCAAGCTAAAATAATAAGAACATTTTATTAATGTTAGTTGTATAAGATACAGAATTGTATAAGAACTCATGGAAATTTTTAAATTAATATATTTCTTAAATGAATAAAAAACTTCCAGATATTCATATATCTCCATATACCAAATAAAATATATAATAAATTTTGCTTTAATGTGTAATTATAGGAATTTAAAACATTACAATATATTTTTTATATAAAGCCTAGCCTAAATTCTAAATTGAGATTCCGCTACTCAACACGCGATGCCTCGAAAAATTCGGCCGGAAAGTGGGGAACGGAGAGTCATATCACTAGGTTCCCTCTGTCCACCCTATATACGGGATACAGCGTGGAGCTGATTAATTATTTTTTATAGTTTTATATAAAAATATAAGTCCATATTTGATATTGATGGTTTCACGAATTATTAAATTTAGTAACTTAAACAAAAAAAAATGTTTTTAAAAGCAAAAATGTTTAATTTTTTTTTGTTAAATAAAGATTTAGTCACGTCATAAAACGTAAGATCAAATCGAATATAGAAAACATATACCATTAGCGAGCTATAATGATTGATAGATTAATTTATGATATCCTGATCCGCATAAATTACTTATCACAGTAACTAGAGTTGTTTCTTCATTGAAAAATTATATATTATTATAAAATTGTGCACTGATAATATATTCTATACAATTTTACCTTTTTTGTTTGACGCTGTATCTTGTAAACAGTGCCAGAGGAAACCAAGTGTTAAGACACTCCGTTTACTTTCCCAATCGTCGAAACATTCAGTATTGAGTGCCGAAACTCAAAATGGCTCTCTGTTACCAGAAGGGGGAAATGAAAATAATACCCTCAAGTGGGATAGAACTAACAACCTTTTGGGTTTGCAATCTCACGCTACGCCACAACTTAAATAAAATTATATGACATTTAACATCTTAAAATTATTTATTTTATAAACCTTATTTATAATTAACCTTTAACATCTTTTACATAATGACAGTATTATAGCATCATAAACTGTTTTCTTAATGAAGATTATTGACTTTTTGATTTATTTGATAGTCTACATTATGTTTTAAATATAGAAAAATTACATATTATTGATTTTATTTTAAAATCTTAACTTTTTAGGTTAGACTTTAGTATTATCTTTCAATATCACGAAGCAAAGTGATGAGTGCACCTAATGTGAATGAGATATATTTATATTCAAATCATTTACAACGTGTCTATATTCTATAGTTAATGTTGGATTGACGCAATTATTTGTATTGTTCCTTTTCGGCATACATTATACGTGGAATTTTTTGTTTCTATGGATATGAAATTTTAAGATATACACGAGGCCAGTCGTGACGCAGCGGCACGAAGTGTGACTGTAAAACTGACTGGTTGTGGGTTCGATTCCCACTCGAGGAGATGAAATATTTACTTAAATTTATATTTCCATTTCTTCGCTCTGGTCTCGAGGTGAAGCGCGGCTTTGAGTTCTGCCACTCAACACACAATGCCTCCAGAATTCGGCAGAAAGTGGGGAACTGAGTGTCTTAACACTAGGTTCCCTCTGCCTACCCTGCTGTGTGCGGGATACAGCGTGAAGCTCCAAAAAAAAGATTTTTAATTTGGTTAATTAATCAAAAAATGATATTTTAATACACCTGCAGTAAATATATTTTACTTTATAATAACAATTAATTGTTGGAAACTACTTAACATCAAAATCTTACTTTAGTGCGCTTAAAAATCTTATGTATTGGGTTTCTTGTTATTCAACATGTAATATTTGATAATTTTACCTCTCCAAAAGACGCGGGTTCAAGCTCCGCTACGTTAAAATTTTTATACGTTTTCTAAAAAGTATAATAGTATTTTTGTTAGGAGATAAAGTGCCAAAAGTCATCAAAATCATCTTCGTTATGGCCTATCTATACTCAGCTTTTCCTACTGTGAGATTCATAATGATAAACAATCAACAATATTTTTTAAACATTTATAAAGTGTTATTCCACACTTAGAAAACGTATAATTTTTTTTAAACGTAGCGGGGCTCGAACCCGCGTCTCTGGAAACCGACCAGGCGCTCTGACCACTGCCATACGATCTGGTGATCGTTGCGGATAATCAACAATATATTCAGAAAATCCGAACCCGCGCTTGAAACGACGAAAGTCCGAGTCCCTATACGTCCAATCTTTTTGTAAGTTTTCTATAAATATTTTTCAAACGATATTTGAAAAATGTTAAAAATAAACTAAATATTTGTTACTTATATATTCTTGTTCATCACGAATTTCTCTTGTCGTATGCCAAAATTTCCTATAGAATAGCCACCATGAACCCGGACACCCGAACCGGTTGTAAAAAAAAATTTTATCGATTCTTAATTTACTTTCACAACGATCTATCGTATACAAATTAAATACGCATATTTTTACAATATTTATATGTTTTCCTTATTATATGTATAGGAGAAGGCAAGGCAAAGTGGTCTTAAGGAAAAACCAGCCTTACGGTAAGCCGTAATCTACAAATTATAGCTGTATTTTAGGAACTCTTATTATTGCTTGAGATAATTACGATACAAAAGTCTTCCTTTTTGACGTAGAAAAATCGTTTCTGTACATAGAAAAAAAATTGCTAGGGTTTTAAAAGATATTTAAAAGATTTTTGGATTTTTTGTAGATTAATAAGTTCTTTGATTTTCACGATAATTACACATTTTAAATGAAACTATTTTAACCGGATTAATCGCGTGTATTTAAGATTTTACATTTTGGATACCCGACGTTTCGAACACTTTGCAGTAGTCCGTGGTCACGGGTAGACTACCATCTACGAGTCTCTCTAGAAACGTCGGGTTTCCAAAATGTAAAATCTTAAATATGGATTTGAATCAATCGGGGAAATATTTACTATTTGTTAATATTTTCATTTCTTGCCAAATCGCGGTGGGTTGGGTTCTGCCATTCAATATTTATATAAATAAATAATAACTTTGACTGCAGTCCCTCCCACTCAGTAGACTATATTTCCTAAAATAGATACATTATTCTTATCAGTAGCTCATTTTTCTTAACCAACGTCAGTTTTATCTAAATATATACAACTCAATATAATAACTCAATTTGAAATGAGGATTGCAATAAAATTTTAAAAATTGACAACACACTTAAGATAAGCCGCCATCAAACGCATTGAAGCGTCCATTTCGAGAGCATATTAATTTATCATTTTCGTTGGCATATGTCTATTTGTAAATAATACATAGTGAGCAACGGGTTTTTTCCTGCAATAAAATTTTATATAAAAAATAATTCAACTATTTTCTGCATATACTTTTTTTAATTATTAAAAACATAATGCAATTTAGAGAAATAAAAAATATAAATTTTACTTTTGGTATTTATTAATAAATGTATGTACATATATTATCTTTAGAGATCAGATGTCATGTTCCATTGATAATAATTTGAAATCTACATATACTATGGTTATCGGTTCGAATCTAACTTGGAAAATTATAAATTATTCTTATTTCACCGGTTTCCTGCTGTAGATAGAAACGTTATTACGTAACGTCGAGTTCTCAACACGATTTTTCTTTAAACTAGTGTACTTAGAAAGTTGAAAATTGAAATTTAGTGTGTTAGGGATTGTAGAGGATATGAGTTTGGATAGAAGATTAGTAGATATTATACATATCAAAAATATAAATAATATACATATAAAAAATCTATTACTGACTCAGTGACTGATAGATAAAAGACAGCCAGAACTTCCAATAGAATATAAGAGAGCATTAAAGGAGAATTTCTAGAAATTCCTACGACAATGACAAATAGACGATAATACTACATAAACATATAATATAAAAAATCTAATTAAATCAGCTTCACGCTGTATCCCGCACACAGCAGGGTAGGCAAATGGAACCTAGTGTTAAAACACTCCGTTTCGCGCTTTCTGCAGAATGCTGGAAGCATTGCGTGTTGAGTGGCAGAACTCAACGCCGCGCTTTGCCACGACACCAGAGCGAAGAAATAAAAATATAAATTTAAATAAATATTTCATCTCCTCGAGTGGGGATCGAACCCCCAACCAGTCGGTTTTACAGTCACACTTTGTGCCCCTACGCCACGACTGGCTTACAATATAATTTACAAAAAAGTATAAATTATTTTTCCTATTACAGATATAGAAACTGAAGACGTCATGTGTGTCTAACACCGTGCAACAGCCACTATGCTCGCCCTACTTCCGCTGCGATGGCTCGCGCGCCTCCGAGATGGCGGCATCGCCAATCAATTCTTTATGGCACTAATGGGTAAGACATTACAAAAGTAAGACTTAGCGAGGCTTTAAGTTCCACCACTCTCCGGCGGAAAGTGGGGAAAGGAGTGTCATGACATTACATTGTCTTTACCTCTAGCAGGGTTGCTATGCGGAAAGGAACGTGAAGATGATTTTGATAAATTATAGTCAACTTTTTAATTTATGAATTAGTATGACTTACAGCTTTAGAATATTGTATTGTACATTACGTTTCGACTATGGGCGAAGGAAGAGGAGCCAAGACGGTCATGCCCACCCCAGAGTAATCTGGTGCCCACTCCAGAAAATTCATTTAAAACAAAACTTGCCCCAATAAATTAAAAAATAACAGTTATACGAACACATCTGTTCAAAGCTAAAGTCTAAAAAATCTTATTAAATATATTTCTCTAAATGAAATTCGAACCCACTCCTACCGCGTTCATTGAAGCACGACACAAGAGCTTCCCACGATGGCATTAACTTATACTCTATACAATAAAATAAGTTGAGGAATAGCAATCATATTTCTATATTAAATATCACACAACTCTTAACAAGAAATGGATCCCTCTACAGTTACTTTATTAACAGCACATTCGATCGTCGTACTTATGTTCAAGAAGAAAAGGATCATTATTGCATTAATTATTTTTACTTGTACATTATACCAGTTAAAGACTGAAGGTAAGTTGTAGGTTAATTTAAACTGGGCTCTGAAAATAGAAGACCGAGATGGAAACAGGTTTGAAATTTTCTTCTAAGAATAACTTATTTATACGTGCAAATGTTAAAGTTATGTTGCTCTTTAGTTAATTATCCATTTTATTCGACTTACTAGCTCTCACCAGCGGCTTCGTACACACATAACACAATCTAAGTGCTGGAAGTAGTTTTGACCAAAAGTACAGTAGGTTACATCGACGCGATTAACGTGATTATAGCTCATAGCTTTCCTCGATATATTTACTATCCAACACAAAAAAAATTGTAACTGAAACAATAGTTCCTGAGACTAGCCAGTTCAACCAAACAAACTCATCAGCTTTATAATATTACTATACATTTTTATATACAAAATCTCCCTCTACATCTTCATGACAAATAAAAAGTTTAAGTGCTATCATTACATACCATTATATATTTTAGGTACAATATGATATGTAGTATAATAGTATTGGAGACTCGTTGTGACGATCATGGATTCAATCTTAACATTAAATTAATATTTATAAAATAGTACTTCTTTTGAATTTGAGCTAATTTTTCTGTTTAAGTCAGTTATATATGGCAATAACTGGTTTTCTCTAGTTTTGCCTAGTTTGGAAAAGGGAAATATTAAAAAGCTGCAACTAAAGCATTTTTTTTTCTAAGCTTAACTTGTATCATATAACAGGGTTTTTTGGAGGCAATGTTAAGTGTAGGAATTCAGCTGACATTTTAATGGTGAAATTGACAGAAATGTGATCGGTGGTAGTCAATTCAAATTCTATACATTAGAGAGGAGAATGTTTAAATATATATTAACATCAGTATCAAAGTGATTGTCAAAGCCAGTGTTCTTTCTTACGACTTCACCCGCGTAATAGAGAGTACATCTCTTAAGCTTTGTCGTTTTAGCTGTTGCTCCACGCCTATTTGCTTTGGCACGATTTATTATATAGCCTATATCTTTCCTTAACACATTTTCTTTCACTTCTATATAGTAGTTCCTGAGATTAGAGCGTTCAACCGATCAAACTCTTCAGCTTTATAATGTTAGTATACATTTAAAGGTTTTCCTACTATACAAAGGCTGAGGTGTTAGATCCAGCCACCAAACATATTTCTAAAGTTACGGAAAGTAAAATAATGAGGCAGTAAAATAACAGAAAAAAATACTTTTAATTAAGGTAGTAGATAATAGTAGGTAATCAGCCATAAAAGACTATAAAATATTAATATTTATTACAATTTTTTTAATGTTGCCTAAAAGTCATTACCATATTTTTGATTAGGCACTATTGTAGGAAAGCAAAATTTTTTTGTATCTGAATGAGTAGAATTTGATTTGTACCTGATTTTATTACCATCGCGTTATATAAAAAATATTTGCCTAACTAGTAATACGAGTATGCAAATTATATTGTTTCATTCTTTTTTATTTTAGATGTTTATCTAGAGATTATTTTAGATTTAAATGTTCGAGAAAAGGCGTGGCGCAGGGGCACAAAGTGGGACTGTAAAACCGACTGGTTGTGGGTTCGATCTCCACTCGAGGATGTGAAATATTTACTTACAATTATATTTCCATTTCTTCGCTCTGGTGTCAAGGCAAAGCGCGGCGTTGAGTTCTGCCACTCAACACGCAATGCCTCCAGAATTCGGCAGAAAGTGGGGAACGGAGTGTCTTAACACTAGGTTCCCTCTGCCTACCCTGCTGTATGCGTGTAATTTACTTAAAAATCATAATAATTAAAATGAAAAAAATATGATATGTATTGTTAATCCACTTATGAAAATTAAATACAATTAACATTTGAATACGTATTGTATAATATACCTAATTATTAACATTAAAAGTATAGTACTATAAACTACATGCTAGCTAAGCAAGTAACTACTAACTGTGAGGTTTCGTAGGAACTTTCTTCCCGCGGCATTGTTTCCAGGTCGATATGACATGGGTACCTTCAAAAAGCGCGTTTATCTCTGGTGTTGCACGGGGTCGTGGGCGGCGGTAATCACTTACCATCAGGTGACCCGAACGCTCGATTACCTTTCCTGTCTTTTCCATAAAAAAAAGCAAAAGTTAACACTATAAGAGAAATAAGTAATTTAATTAAATCGGTACAGTACTGTTGACGAGTCGTGGCTGCTCTGAAATCAGCTGCAGATGATTGAGCAGACATTTATCTTACTTTTCATTATTTTTATACCAAGTGAACAAAATGCAGTTCAGAAGACCTAATTTCGATGCCGCCATGACTCATTGAGCGTACTGTATATTTAGCTGAAGTGCGGGGACCCGTTTCCATGCTGTCGTGAGTCAGGAACCAGTTCGCTGAGGTCATGATCCCAGGGTGTCAAGTGGGTGCAGCTAAGTAAGAAAATGTAATAAATAATTTAGTTTCGATATTAGTATATTGAAGAAAAGAATAGTTACGTTATTTATTTTTGTAATGGATATCGAAAACGACTTTTCGTATATATTTTCTTTCATTGACGTAAATCCAGTGAAAAATATCAGCTGACATGCAGCAGCATGTAATTATAATATAAATTAAAATAAAAAAATGTCCGACCAAAAATATCACTACTTCATTCCTTTATTGATTTTTATAAAACATATCTGAGAACCACCGCGATGAACAAGGATTTCATATAAAAAACCGCACTTATGTAGATTTAATTCAGGAGTTACAGTGCCATAGGCAGACACGGGCACGTCAAACTTATAATACCTGTCCTTTTGCGTGGGGGGTAAAAAAGTATGATTAAATTAAAGATAACTACGATTTTTTTAGTATACCAAAAAGTTATTTTAAAAAAAAAAGTGTATTACGAAAACAAGAGGTTATATATAAATTTATGTACATACCAATTACACATTTATATTTCACATCAACCATTATTTAAAAAGTCCGTTCGACTATTTGTAGAACCTAGATCTAGATTATATATGATAACTGAGACCATCGTGGCACAGTGGCAAAGCGTCGGACTGCAAATGCGGCGTTGAGTTTCGCCGCTCAACACGCTGCCTCTAAAGTTGGGAAAATAAGGAACGGAGTATCTTAAATCTGGTCCTCTATACCTACCCCGCTGGATACGCAGGGTACTGTACCCCGTGAAGTTACTAAATTAGCTTATAGAGAATAATATTCATATAATAGTAAAAAATGAAATGTTTCTTTGTTGCAGTGGATGTTATGATGTCATTTATTTACTTAAAAAAAATATATTATTGAAATATAAAAGTTTTAATAACGTATCTATTCTATTTAATTTGGTTCGAAAAATCAATTAAAAGCCTATTAGATGATTAAAATGCTTCAAACATTTAAATCTTTTCATACGTCTATTATACGTCTTTATATAAAATATCAAAATTAAATCAGCTTCACGATGTCCCTCCCACAGGGACCTCCTACAATATAGGTAGAGGGAACGTAGTGTTAAGACACTCTGTCGGCCACTTTATTGACGTCTTTATACGTCTTCATTACGTTTATATTCTATGTAACTATGAAACCACTAAAACAAACACATTTTGAAATTAGGTTAAATTACTTAATGGCAATAGACGATGAATTCTATCAACATATTTGTATTGTTCTTACTATTGCATCACACCAGACAGTATCTACATATGTATATATATATATATTTTTGTTAGCTTCACGCTATATCCTGTATATAGCAGTTCGCACTCCGTTCCCCATTTTTCGCCGAATTTTTCGAGGCATTGCGTGTCGAGTGGCGGAACTCAATGCCGGTTTTTGCCTTGATGCCAGCGCGAAGAAATGAAAATATTAAATAATAAATAATAATTCATTCCATCAAATTAAGAACGAACCCACAACCGTCTCGGTACAGTCACACTATTGTGCTACTGCGCTTCGACGGCCTCATATGTATACCCACACGAGTATTTATGCTTGAGGCCGTCGGCGCTGTGGCACATCTCAAATTTTATAAAAAAACAAACGTCCTATAAAATTTATCCAATATAACGTAGAAGCCAATTAGTTAATGACTATATAGACATTAACATCGAATATATGGAGATCATCAAAATCAAATTATGGATTATTAATATGTGATGAAATCTGAGAAGAAATAAACGAATATTTTGTAAATATTATGATTCTATTTATGACACAGCGGCTGACCTCAATAGAGTTAGAGAGACAGTTTGAGGTTCGATTACCACTCCATCTCAATCTTGTGACAATACTCCAATATGCTGTATCGAAAATAGGATTATTCTCGGAAAATATGAAAAGTGGAGAACGGAGTGTCTTAACACTAGGTTCCCTCTGCCTACTCTGTTATACGCGGGATACAACATGAAATAAAAATATATATCTATATAATTACTCCAAACAATTTAATAAGTTTTTGCATATTTTTTGTGTTGTCATTCTTTTTTGCAATATTAATCGGACATCATATATTCTCATTTTTTCGATGTCCATCTTCGCTTTATATCAATTAAACAGCAAACTGGTTAACATTTGAACTTGTTTGAACTTATTCTATTTGAAGCAAGAGAGAATCTAGTAGAAAACCACATTGTTCTTCATATATGGAGAATAGAAATCCAATTAGAATATATTATTAACATGAATGGTTTTTCCCAATCTACGACAGTCGCAAGCTGTCGTATGTTTTTATGAGGTTTTTATACCTACTTATTTTAAAATTTGAGATAAGGAACTCCAAAAGTGGATCTGTATAATTAATAATGAATGAATTAACTTTAGTGATGGCATAGTAATAAGAATAATATATGTGGAAACATGTTTTTTTATTGTTATATCACGCATATAGCAGGATAGGCAGAGAGAACCTAGTGTTAAGACACTCCACTCCGTTCCCCATTTTCCGCCGAGTTCTGGCGGCATTGCGTGTTGAGTGACGCCGGCGAGGAAACAAAACTATTAAATATTTTTAAACATTTTTAAAGTGTTATTCCACACTTAGGAAAGAAAAATACTTATTTAGAAAAGGTATAAAATTTTTTTTGAACGCAGCGGGACTCGAACCCGCGCATGGCTTAGTAGTCAGAGCGCATGGTCGGTTTCCAGGAGGCGCGAGGAGGGAGGGAGGAGGCGAGAGGAGGAGGGTTCGAGTCCCGCTGCGTTCAAAAAAATTTTTATACGTTTTCTAAATAAGTAAAACTATTAAATGTTTAATTTCCTCGAGTGGGAATCGAACCTGTCGCATTACAGTCGCACACATGTTCCCTTGCGCCATGACTAGCCGTATATGGAAACGTATTTAAAAATCATTATTTATTATAGACGACGATTTCTAAACTAGTATCTACTGTTTGTCCTATTTATTTTAAGTTCATACTCTACCGCATAGTTGAGTATATAATTAAGAAACAATATAGACGTTGGTTGTAATCTGTTGATCCTTGATTTATCTTGATTCAACTAGAACTAGAACGTATAATTGATGGCACTCGGCTTGTTAGATAGCTGGAGATGTTATTGAGAGATATGATCTTATCAGTTACAGCTTCAACTCCCTTTTACGATAAATTTTGTAATACATAGTTAAAATATTTATATATTAAGAAATGTGAAATATTAAGAATCTTTTATATATGGTATGAGCGTTCAGTGTTTGTTTAGATTTTTTTATTACACTTTTTTTATCGTTATCAGCTTCACACATATCCCGCACACAGAGGGAACCTAGTGTTAAGACACTACGTTCTCAATTTTACGCTGAATTCTGGAGGCATT
>DWQW01005103.1:0-18401 GCA_018249695.1 Heliconius erato demophoon
ATTTATTTTAATTTTATTTTGTTTAACATAACAACACACTGTATACCACCAGAAGGAACCTAGTGTTAAGAGACTCTCTCCATTTTCCGCCATATTCTGGAGGCATTGCGTGTTGATTGGCAGAACTCGCCAACAGAGCGAAGAAATGAAAATATCAAATATTTTATTTCCTCGAGTGGGAATCGAATCCACAACCCATCATGCTTACAGTCACTATTTGTGCCTCTGCGCTGAGACTGACCTTAGATTTATATATTTTTACAATTTTTCAGAATATGAAAATTGCTTTTATGTTGCATAATCATATCTAAATAAAATAAACTTACTCAACAGATATTCGCAATTATTCAATTGTGCTCAGGGCAGTGTTATCATCACTTTGATCGGTGTTACTTTAATTCCATTTTCATTTATTTTGGTGTATCTGTGTGGCTATTGTTATTTTTCTACTCAATATTGAAGGATAGGATATGTGGTTGTTTGGTTAGTGTAAAAAAATGGTAAGTAAATTATGTTAGAAATTGGGAGTCTTCATCCCCTGCTGGTTCGGAAAAAAAGAGCTCTATAAGATCACTTTGTTGTCTGTCTGTCTGTCTATCAAGAGATATCGATTTGAAAATCAAACCATATACTTAGACTTACATCCCTGGATTTAATTATAAATCATATATTTGTGGTTAAATCCTAAAAAATAAAGGCCTCATTAAAAAATAGCAAAATAACTCGAATTTCGACACTATAAAGGAAATCAAAATAATTCCAGTTAACATAGAATTATGAAATTTCAGCTGGCATCTACAGGTAGTAATAGTTCAGGAAAAAAACGAAAATTATTATAGAATTAGGGAGGCCTAGAAATCCCTTTATAATTACCCCTCTTTAAACTTGCTATAAGTGCAATACAGTGTCAAACTAAAAAATCTTTTTTTAGTTTCACAGTCTATTCTACCTTCCACACAACTTTCGAAGCCACAACCATCACGTTTACAGTCCGACGCTGTGCCGCTGCTCCCATAAGTATCAAAGCTCAAAAATCTAAATAAAATTAATTAGTACAATCGTATATCACATTCAAAATTGTATATTCCAAATAATAAATATTTTCACGTATTATCATATAAAACTCCGCTCAACTGACTTTTGCAGGTATTCAGTAGAAATTTAAAAATAATTTTCAAAAATTGCGGCCACAAAGTGCGTTTGACGGGTACCGGGCTTGTGTCATGAACGTAACACTGGAAATCGGAATTCTCTTGGTGTTATGAACGAAAACCTTTATTTAAATTTTTACTCATCGTGGATTAATAATATTATATATTTATTGTATAAATTCATAGTTTTCAGGCAGATAGTAACTTAACAGTTTTTAGTTCAATTTTTGGAAAATTATTTTTTAAGTCCTGTACCTCAAAAAGTAAAAACAGAAGCGTTTATTTTTTGTTTGTTGTTTGTTGGCCGTCGGTCCATCTCTTTCTTCTTTATTTTGAGATCACGTAGACATATTAAGCTAAATTTATTTCAAATATTCAAGTCCACGCCACAGTCCCTTACAGTCTTATACTTTCCCACTGCGCCACAAGGGTCTATTCTGCCTTATATTTAGATAAATTATGTATTTAGTGTAGAAATTCCTTAAAGAATACTAATAAATATTATGAAACTATTCCATGCTAAAGCTGAATCAAGACTGTAATTCCTGAAATCCACTTGCTAACTTTGAACGCTTTGCTATCACTGTAGTAATCAAAGGAAAGGAGTTTCAGGTATGCCAACGATTGATATTTACTGTAAAGTTCAGATTATGTAAAGTTATGCCTTATCCATACTATAATAAAACAGTAAAAAAATGTATGTCAGTATATTTTATATTTTTACAAAAATATTATTTAGAGTAATATAATAGTAACGAAACACGTTATAACTTATTAACAATTAATGATTTTTTTATTACGGAACTTGTTGTTATGTAGCTATTTGAACTAAGCAGGATCTAGGAATAAATAGATTTTGAAGACTGTCACACCTGATGTAGAAACGAAGTGGTAAATCATTGAAAATTGAAATAGTCGTGTTATAATACTTTATTTTGAACAGAGCGTGTGGCTGTAATTGTAATGGTTATGAATTAAGCGAAATAATTGTATTTAAATATTTTTATTTCCCTGCTTTTTTAAGATAAAGCGCGGCGTTGAGTTGCAACTGACTGAAATTTTGGCGGAAAACGGGAAATGCAGTGTATTAATACTGGGTTTTCTTTGCATGCTTCTTGCTACAAGTTTCAAACGATATATGGAAATAGCATAGCAAGGGCCGTAACGTCCACAAAACAAGTGCAGGTGGCTTCTAGTAATAAATAAAATATTTAATATTTATCACATTTAACAGATTTATATTTTTTTTAATAGATTAAATGTGATATATAAAAAAAACTTGCTAATTTTGTTAATTTTTAACATTTGCATTTTTAAGTCGTCGTCTGATTGTACCTGTCATGGTTCTGGGTTCAATCACCATTTGCGGTAATGAATTATTTTACTCGCTCTTGTAACAAGTCAAAACGTGACGACGAGCTTCGAGACCTAACATGAAAAATAACGAAAATTGAACGGAAAATGAGCACAAGGAGTGTCTTAACACTAGATTCTCTCTAGGCATAAGGTACATTAAAGAAGTTTCTATATCAGTAAAATTGCGATTGATAACAACATATTTTATTCATATAATACAAAAGTCACGTTGTCAATCTCCTGTAAAATTATATTTTTGATATGACACATTGTTCTTGAAAAGCATCAGAAACTTTGTAATGAAAATTATATAAGCTCACACTACATTGTTCTTCAGTTTGTATTTTAACGAGTTACGACCGAGAGAATTTGCAGGCTTAATGTATATTATATTTCAAAATTTCTAATCTTTTCTAATTTTATAAGCCGTATACTTGAGTTTATCCTTTAGCATAGTGGAACAACGTCTGGCTGTTACCGCGATGGTTGTGGTTGATTCCTCAGTTCCGGTCGTAATTATATTTAAAAATAAATCAGCTTCACGCTGTATTCCGCACACAGCAGGGTATGCAGAGGGAACCTAGTGTTAAGACACTCCGTTCCCCACTTTCTGCCAAATTCTGGAGGCATTGCGTGTTGAGTGGCAGAACTCAACGCCGCGTAACGCTTAGCCTCGACACCAGAGCGAAGAAATGGAAATATACATTTAAGTAAATATTTCATATCTTCGGGCGGGAATCGAACCCACAACCAGTCGGTTTTACAGTCACACTTCGAGCCGCTGCGCCACGACTGGCCTCTGGTAATTATACTTAAATTATGTATTTTTTACTCTGGTAGACAAACAGCGGCATTTGGAGTTCTGCAACTCTAAACACAGAGTCTAGAAACTTAAGTGGAGAGTGTGGAACGGTTGAAATATATATATGCGGGAAAAAATGTGAAGCAATTTAATATCAGAACCAATGCTTTGATAACTTAAACAAGTAATAGTCTCTATGGAGGCTTTTTATTCCTTGCCATCACCACGTGGATTTCAACCACTGTGTTCTTTCGGAGAAAATTCCTTCCAAGCACTACGCAACTTTGGAACGGCTTGGCCTTAAGGATTTTCAAAAAATGCGTCTATCTCTTCCTCAAAGGCTGGCAACGCACTTGGGCGAACTCGAAAGGAAAATGCCAGGTGCATCGTGCGCTCGTTTGACTTGTCTTTTCTTTTTTTCAACTTTATGCTGTATCCTACATATAACGGGGTAGCCAGAAGGAACCTTGTGTTCAGACACTGCATTTTCCACTTTCCGATGTTGAGTGGCGGAATTGAATGCCACGCTTTGCCTTTTTATTACAGCGAAGTAATAAAAATATTACATTCCCTGAGTGGAAATCCAATCCACAATCGTCGTTGTCTCGATTGCGATCAAATTATAATAAATAACAAATATTATTAAACAATAGTTTCTTTCCCTAGTGGGGATCAATATACAGCCATCGCGTTTACAGTCACACGCTGGTGCCCCAACGCACCGACGCTCTTCCATAAAACAAACAAAGTTGGGAGCGACGCACGACTAGTACACCTACTCTTATAGGAAAAAAGCGTAGAATTACGATGTATATTTAAGATTATGCCTGTTTAGCGAGAAATATAGATGGTTTTGTAAATATAAGAAATATATATTCTGATCTATGTCAACGTTCGTATTAAAAATACTTACAAAAAATTACGTGTATGAAAATAACGACGTACATTTTGATCTCAGCATCAGAAGTATGTCGAAATTGTAACTCGTGCCTTTAGCGTTGAACAAATAAGGATAATAATGTAATTTAGGTAAAATATAATATTTTAAGGTTTCTTATCTCTTAAGGAAGAAAGGAACCTTTATAAGATCACTTTGTTGTCCGTCCGTCTGTTTGTCTGTCTGCTTGTCAAGTTTTTTTAGAAACGCTTTGAGATATCGATTTGAAATTTAAGCCATATGTCTACTTAGACCTATGCTTTCCTCATAAATTGCATTTCTACATTTACTTAAAAAAAGATATGGCCATTTATATAGCCAAAAAATGCATATTTCGACACTATAAAAGGAATCAAAATTAATAGAATACTTTCGGTTTACCTAGCGTCAGAAATTTGGCTAGCATATAAAGGTAGTACAAGTTCAGAAAAAAATAAAAAACCTATACATTTGTGGTTAAATCCTAGAAAATAATAGCCTTAAAAGGGGGACATAAATTGGTATTAAAGACGCTAGTTCAAGTGAGGTATAAGATTAAAGTGCTCTGGCTAAGCTAAGCTTGAATTTCAGAATAAGCTCCAGATATCCAATTTTGAGTTTCTTCTCGTCTCGTCTCGCACTTGTCCATTTTTTTTTATTTTTTATCCCCAATGCGAAGAGAAAGAGAGTCTGTGTATGTATGAATCTGTATATCTGTAGCATCGTAGCTCCCAAAACGTTGTAATATTTTCTATTTAATTTATTTGTTTGTTTGTTTGTCTTAATTTGTCTGTTTAAAGGTTACTTAATCGAGAGTATTATATAGTCATGGTTCGAGAAAATATGTACAGCCATTGGAGGATCGTCACCTCTTTTCTAGTTGTTCAAAGGATGTAAATAAAGGAGCTTTCTTATTTTTTTATTCTATAATTGTTATACTGACAGATCACGCATAAACGAAACGACTAGGCTTGCAAAGTTGAAATTTGGCATGTAGGTAGGTTTAAACCTAGAACCGTACCCTGGGGTATAATGGAAAACAATTACAGAAAATCATTTGTATCCTTTTTCCTAAACAACAGTTTATTTAGCGCGTCCGTGTATTTATGGGTACCACGCTTATAAGAATTTCGACGTAGCTTGATGAGAACGTATGGCTGAGCGGGCAGAGCACTTGGACGGTTTCTAAGAGGCGTGAGTTCAAATCCCGTTACGTTCAATTTTTTATACGTTTTCTAAAAAGTATTTTTCTTTCTTAAGTGTGGAATAACACTTTAATATTGTTAATAACATCCACTTTGTTAATATTTAAATACTGGTGTGTTTAAATAGTAGTTATACTCGTAAAACAACTCGCAGCGATGTACGCTTAGGTCTTGCAAACTATGCTAAGAATTGTAATGCAGTTTTAAACTACTCTTACGGAAGGTTTATATGTATAATACATATAAGATTTGAGTAGGGCTGATAATAATATAATATAATATTTTACTTTAAAACAAGGCCACTGCTCATTTCTTCAAACAAATAGTCAAACGGAACCGGTATGAAATATTTTAAATGATGGCAACCTTTGCTTGCTGCAGTTATTTTCCAGGCAACCATGTATTATAGTGTTGAGAAAAAAAAAGCTTAAATTTGATATGTAATTCATTAAAAAACACATGATATGGGATTCACATAAAAACATATTAGTGCAATTTTCTCCAAAAACACAACAAAAAAAAATATTAAAGGTTATTGCGACAGGATTCTTCTAGACAACCACAGTATAATCTATCCCACTATCATGTATCATTCTTAAATATAAGTTTCATTAAAAAAATAGATCCCTACAGATTTAAGCAATGGGATCTCGACCTATTAACAGCTATTTTCGTCACAAAATATCTAAATGTATTTATTAATAAATTATATTATATAATATTTCATCTATATTTCTACTTGAATAACAGCCCCAGTTCCCGGGACCGTGGTATCAGGTTAAGCAATTAACACAAAATCACTGTTACAGCAAATGAAAATTTTCGGTGAGAATTTAATTCCATCTCGACTGTCGCCGTCGCGTTGAAACAATTCACATTGCTTTATTATTTTTAATAAAAATTTTAAAAGCGTAGTGTAATTTTGATCATTTTCCGTTAGAGTGATGGAAACGTTTTGCTTTTTACTATCTCTAAAAGAATATATGTATGTACAACGTAGTGCTTTCTCGACGGGCGGCGTTGAGTTCCGCCACTCAATACGCAATGTATCAGGAATGCGGATGTGGAATCAGGAATGGAAAGTGTGGAACGGAAATGTCGTAATGAAAACGGAATGTCTTGAAGTTCGCAGATTCTCTGCTACGTGCAGGATACAGCGTGACGCTAAAAAAATCTACAGCAGTTTTAAAAGATGAGATATTTTTTTTTTAAATTAATACCATAAAATGTTTTCCATATACTTATTGCATGTTGAAACAACAATAGTCGTAATATAAGGTTAAAGGTCGTAAAAAGTGATTACCCACGGAACGTATGTATATCTATATTATTAGTATGTATATTTCATTCTTGTTACTTTATGTATTATTTATTTATAAAGTAAATATTTGATTATTTAATTTATTTTTTTTTAGTATTTTAAATTTGCGTACTACTTTATCTTAAGACTAATTACTTTCTTCAAAGGTTGTCTGTAAAAGATTGCTATCAGCAATAACACCGCCTCTGCACGCTCTGGAATTATTTTCAGATTGTTCTTTATTTTTATCTGTAACAGTTTTGTGTGCAATAAAGTTTTTCTATCTATCTATCTTTTCACAAAGCACTACCACTACACTGTTTTTATCTGAAAGTGACTCAGTGTATACAAGCCGGTAACACTGACTGATGTTACGGGACTTATTGCCCTTCCAGTGAGTTTGGAGGAAAACACACTGGACCCGACGTCTCTTGTGTTCATCTGCGAGTTCGCTGCATCGTTCGGTTAGAGAACCAATATTCCACCTTGTAAAGCGGAGTTTCCATCTGGGTAGTAGCGTCCTTAACCGTGCCCGTACTTGCCACGATAGCCCTTGCCAACTTGTCACATGTGTAGGGTGATGTGCCTGCGCGTCATTTGGCGGCGACGCCCTACCAGTACCCACTCTGTCCATACTGTTTACTGTTTTTTTCGGTCCATACTGTGGCAAGTTTTTAGTGAAGCAATTGCAATCTGATTTCCAAAATCCATTTTATGGAAGAAACCAAGGGTAGACGAAAAGGATAGGTAAAATAGGGAGGGGAGTAATAAAGATAAAAGGCAAAGAGGGGGAATAGAAGGGCACCACTATTACGGACTGGATGAGGGTAAAACAGTGCTGTTTCGAGAATCCAATGTCGTGCACCCTTGTGCCCAAGAACAAATATCAGACAGATATAAGCCAGTACACCCTCTGGGTGTCACCTGATATAGATATAGTGTCCAAATTTCATGATAATAGAATAAGAAGTAGATATTAGGGATACAGTGTGAAGCTAAAATGCTTGACGCTCGTATCCACGCGTAGTAGGTTAGGCATAGGAAAACCTTAAATATAAGTTAATTCCCAATTCAAATAAAATAACTTCTACGGAATTACTGTTTCATTAAATACAGTAGAAAGTTTTAAGTAATAGGATAGAATATTGGAAACATAACATATTTCTAAGAACCCCTTTACAAAATAGAATTTTCTTACGCTACTTTTATATTGTAAAGACGAGAAGTATTTTTTTTTTCATTTTGTACCGATATAGAGTGTACCCGTTCTTTGATTGATTGTTCGTATACTCTTTTTATAGTTTCAGCTTAAATATAATTCTTCTTTAGAAAAATTTTAAAATTTTTATCTTTAGCTACTTGAGATAGTGTTAGTGTATTGAATTAAATGTACGTCGTACAGTATCTAGGTGTGGTTTTTTTACTAAATAATATATTGATGAAAATGGTAATAATACTAAATATTATCGATGTCATCGTCACCCGTTTTTCCCTACTGCACCTAGGGAACCTAATATTAAGTACTCTTCATTTCTTTGCACAATTTTCAGAGACCTGATTGAATGACAAAACAAAGCGCCACGCTTTGTCTACTAGAGCCCGAAAATTATAAATTTATAATATTATTATTCCCCGTGTGAGAATAAAACCCACAACTACAACAATTACAGTGGGACACCGGTTTAGTGGGCCTCTACTTGCATAAAACAAGCTTACACTAACAACTATCTTAGTACAAATAAATATTACGTGGAAAGTCTAAAATGATTATTCATCTTAAAGTGCTTATTTTGAATGTAAACAACAGTTCTCCTTTTACTTTAATATGCTTTGTAAGCGACTCGTACTGCTTTGAAGCTTCCGATTCAGAAATTTAACTTATTTGATTGCACTATTGTAGTTAACAAACGGATTTAAGTTATAAGACTGGATATAATATTGATGGTAAGTACTGACGGAAAGTTTCTGTTTCTTGCAATATAAGAAAGAAATAATGTGTGGATATTCTTAGTTCTTAAAAGGCAACGTGGTGTAAGTACACTATTAGACTACTGTGTATTTTATTTAATTATTTAAATTTTAGCTTTGTGCTGTATCCCGCGCACAGCAGGGTAGGCAGAGTAAATCAGGAGACCTAGTGTTAATTCACGCGGTTCCCGAGGGAACGCCCCACTCGAGTGTAAATCGAACCCACAACCCATTGCGTATAGTCGCAGTCACACGCAAGTTTATCCCTGTATCTCGAAAGTCAAATATTAATATAATAATATAATAGTACCATTAACATACGTAAATTGTTATAAAATGTTATTCGAATAAAGCTTTATTCCACGACGTATGAGAGTATTTACTCCGTGGCTTAGAACTCTATTTATATAGGACTAGGTTAGATTTTTATTTTCTTGTACAAATATAATCGAAAAGGTTGCGTTTGTTCCTAGCTATCGTAAATACGATGATCTAATTTCAAGATCCAAAGCTTTGAAAATAGTGATATGGGTAAGAATTGGTTGTTGGTGCTAAATCTCTGAAACTTCTGTTTCGAATTTAATAGTTTAGATATAATTTACTGTGTCGGTTGTTAGAGCTATCAATGGTGGTTATAATATGCCATGTTGCATACTAGAAACGCCACTAAAAACACAATGTCTCCAGAATTCGGCAGAAAATGGTGAGTCCCCATTTTCTGCCGAATCTGCTCGTATCTTAACACTAGATTCCATTTGCCTATCCTACTGCGTTCGCGATACAGCGAAATGTTAAAAAAAATGTTTCATAATCAATTTTAGGTTATTTCCACCTGACCACAAGAAAGAAACTGCTTCGAACGAAGTTAAGCTTGTAATGAAACGCCGGTAAAGTTTTTAGCTATTTACTTTTTGTAACAGCATAGTTGTAGAGCTCACTTGCGGTCGTTAAAACTAATGTGTATCTCACGTTTGACCCCAGAAGTAGGACACAATGAGGAGGATTTTTGTTCGTGACTTGCTTATACGAAACTCTCGGAGAATATATAAGAAGTTTACTTATTTAGAGAAGAAACCGACCAGGTCCTGGTCTGATCTGGTCGGTTTCCAAGAGGCGCGGGTTCGAGTCCCGATACGTTAAAATTTTTATATTTATTAACACTTTAAAAAATGTTAAAAATATAACAAGTTGATTGAATATACATATATCTTCTTAAAAGTTGAAAAGAAAAATTTGAAATATAACTAAAAAAATACATATAAATGTTTATATGATAATATATATATTGTTTATGCAATTTCTGTCTGTATGAAAAAGTCGTGTATATTTAAACATCAAAAATCCATATCTACTAGCTCTACACGGTAAATATTATATACATTTTATACTCAACTTCGCAGTAATCGGTGTTAGGCTCTCAGGAACAACGTGTTATAACTTTGTCACACCTGTGTATATTTTACTATAATTTATAGCTTTAAGCTACACACAATTGGAAACCTAATGATAAGACACTCTGATCCCATTAAGACACTTCCGTTCCCTACTTTTCCTCCAAATTGTCAAGACATAGGGTGCTTAGTGGCGGAACTCTACGCCTCGTTTTGTTGTCAGAGCGAAGAAAAGAAAATGTTAAATATTATATTCCCCGAGTGGGAATCCAACTCACAATCGTCATGCTCATAATCGTACGGTTCATATGTTTTTTTGTTTATAAAGTTTTTTTAAATTATATTATAATTTATATTTTTATTTTGAACTGAGGTCATCGTGGTTATATTTATTTAATATTTTTCTGATTCACCGAAAATTAACTATAAACAGAACTAAAGTCAACAAGAATTTGTAATGATTTGAAATTTCTAAATTAAGTCATTGAATATCTCTTAAATAGGTGAAAAAAAAGAAGAAGCTTCACTCCTTTTCCCATATCGCAGGGTCTGTGTACCCTGCAGAGATATCGAGACACTTTTCGCCCAATTTTCAAATCATTGCGTATTCTGTGGCACAGGTGTGCAACGCCCTTTTTTATCCGATAAAAAAACGAAAAATCCTTTGAGTGGAAGTCGAACCCCAACTTCGTAATCGCATTCAGAGAATCATCTGATGCTGCTGCGCCTTGACCGATTCTGTGTGTTTCGAGTATATCTGATCCAAAATAAACAGCTATTAGCAAGTAAAATAATATTCGAAAGCGACAGTAGTCATTACTATTTCCATCCCTACATCCAATATGCGTAGATTAATGAATAGAATAGAATAAGATGAATATCTAAACAACACATGTACTACTCATTTCACGGTTCAACTACCGCCGACTAGTGTCGCTGTGTTTGATTTAAATTGTTTCAAATGGAAATTACCTTTCTGTGTGACGTAATGCTTTAGATGTTTTGAATGTGTATATTTTGTCTTAAGATTTAGAGTTGAGACTAATTTTTGTCATCGTCCTGTTATGAAGATGAGCTCACCAAAAATCATACATAATTGAGAGGCCAGTTGTGGCGCAGGGGCACAAAGTGTGATTTTAAAACCGACTGGTTGTGGGTTCGATCCTCACTCGAAGAGATGAAATATTTACTTAAAATTCTTCGCTCTGGTATGGAGGACAAGCACGGCGTTGAGTTCTGCCACTCAACACGCAACGCCTCTAGAATTTAGCAGAAAGTGAAGAACGAAGTGTCTCAGTGTGCGGAATACAGCGTGAAGCTGATAAATAAATAAAGGTGGTGTAGATAGTTTTGTAGATGGCCAGTCAATCAATCATTGATTGATTGACTGGCAAAACTGGAACAAAACGATTATTGTACGAAACCAAAAAACTGATTGTTTTATTCTAATTTATCGTTGGTCTTACATGCCAAAGAGATCAATAAGAAAATATTCCTATTTTGTTAGAGGCTTAGACAAGTTATTATATTTTAATAAATTCAATATGCAAATGACGTTTTTTATTTAACCATATTAACGAACGAAATTTAAAAACTGAAGTTGATTTTTTTTTATATACTTAATACAAAAAAGAAAAATTATAATACCCGTCGTTTCGACATATGGTCAGATTAAACAGATTACACATGAGGGTTGGCTATCTAGATTTAAAGGAAGTATTCTTGGTTTTTCTTAAATATGGAAATATAATATCTGACTACCCCGCTAGGGATACAGCGTGAAACTAGATTATTTTATATTTGGAATAACACTTAAAAAATGCAATTATTCCTCAAAGCTTACCAACTATATTTTTCATTCTGAAACGTTATTTTTTGAAGGTCAGAAAATGAAAAGTAAACTATTTCACACTAATTGGATCAAAACATCATTTCCAAAATAATATTTTTCATTATTTTTACTTCATGTTTGCCGCATCTACCTGTCAGTACTGCCTTTAAGACATTTCCGTTCCCTACTAATCGCCGAATTCTTGGAGCATTGCGTGTTAACTTGCGGAACTTAACGCCGCGCTTTGTCTCGTTACTAGAGTGAGGAAATAAATTATTTAATATTTTCATTTCCTCTTTTCCAAGTATACATCGAATCCACAACCCGGCACGTCTACAGTCACACGCTTGTGCGTTTGCGCCACGACTGGCCTCCAATATGATTTTTGTTACATATAAATTCATTACATATATATTTTTGGTTAAATTAAATACGGATTCTGGTTTTACTAATGTATTTTTCAAGTGATTGCATGATAATTAAGAGATCTGAGTGCGCATTTCACGTTCACGTATGCGCCTGGTACATTAAGGTAAATATAGATTATATATTTTATTGGAGTACTAAGTTATTCGCTATGGTAAAGATTTTTTTAGGGTTCCTTTTCTTTTCTTTTTTTCCGAAAAAAGAAACGCTCATAAGATCTCTTTTTTGTCGGTTTGTCTGTATGTCAAGAGTTTTTATCTCAGGAACACTTGGAGATATCTAGATGAAATTTAAACCATATACTCAGATCTAGTTTCTTGGTTTCCTGAAAAACCGTATTTATATTTTTACCGCAAAAAGAGATATGGCTGTTTATATCGTAAAAAACGCATATCTCGACACTATGAAGGAAATCTAAATTAATATAGTACTGCTTGAATTGAATTTGTAGTTAAATTCTAAAAAATAATATCCTATAAAATGAGGTTTAGATGAAAAGGCTCAGTGTGCATATTCTAATACATATTTTATTTTATTACTTGAGGCCAGTCGTGGCGCAGCGGCACGAAGTGGGACTGTAAAACCGACTGGTTGTGGGTTCGATCCCCACTCGAGGAGATGAAATATTTACTTAAATTTATATTTCCATTTCTTCGCTCTGGTGTAGAGGCTAAGCGCGGCGTTGAGTTCTGCCACTCAACACGCAATGCCTCCAGAATTCGGCAGAAAGTGGAGAACGGAGTGTCTTAACACTAGGTTCCCTCTGCCTACCCTGCTGTGTGCGGGATACAGCGTGAAGCTGATTTATTTTATTACTTTTTTCGACTCGCGCATGTCCGGTTTTTTAAATATGTGGCAATACAAACCAACCTAGGCTTAACCCTAGACAAAAATATATAAAGTATCAGATTACATAGTATCTATGTACATATATACGTGAAGCCAGTCGTGACGCAGATAATAGGTTCCCTATGTTCCCTCTGTCTGCTGTGCTGCCGTGGGCGGGATAGAGAGTGACTCTGATTTGATTTCACCTATACTCTGCAATCGGCAGGGTACCCTGCTAAGTTTCAATATACTCAGTTTTTTGTATAATTCCAAGACGTTACATGTTGTTGAGAAACTTAATGCCACTCTTTGACTTATTAGAGTGGAGAAATAAAAATAATTTATTCTCTTCAATGAAATTCAAACTCTCTCTTTTACATTCAGACGCTGCTCTACTGCACCACAGTATCCAGCCCCAATTCTTAAATTAAAACATTCCAAATATGTGGTACAATTTCGCTACCTCTTTAAACTTGATCTTGACTCGAGCGCTTTCGTTACCTTGGCATCATTGTTCACGTAGTTTGAAATCTTTGTTTTTAATTTATATAAAACTCCAACAACAAAACGATTATCCGCAACTAGAGTGAACTGGTGTAGTGCTTAAAGGGCTCAACTTTATACCTATATTATCCTATATATGAAAAGCCACGCTGTCAACAGAGAACAAATCCATTGAGTGGGAATCGAACTCACAACCTTCTCGTTTATTATAAAAACATAAGCCTATAAAAACAATATCAAAATGTTGCAATGACTTGACAATTATATCTGGCAACCCTATAAATAGTTCGTTGCACTAATGAAATTACTTAGAAATAATGTTAATTTTTTTTTTAAATTTTATTAGGCCCGAGTAGTAAACGAGAATTTGAGCAAATACAGCAACTATTCATTTTTTACTTCAAGTAAAAATAAAAGGAAACTGTAAAATAAGAAATTATGTATTCATTTAATTGTCTTACATTCTTCTGCAAATTGTAAAACAACTTTTCAGCGACCTTTTGATAAATTAAAACTCAAAATATGAATGATTTAAAGATACTTTTACAAGTACTTTGTCCTACCTAGATGTCGAACGAATACGTTGCTACTGTCAGCTGAAAAGGTTCCGCTGAGAAGAGCCATCAAGAAACTCAATCTTAAGCTTACCCATTTAATAAGAATTAATTTATAAAAGGTCATTTTTAATCACTTTGCTATGTGTTTTTTTTTATTTCTTCATACTCTTATTTAATCACGCTGCTATAGAGTATTCTTGCCATGTGATCCCGGCCTAGAATAGAATCATCCTGGTACTGGTGGTGTCGTAAGAGGCGACTAAAGTACGTGTGATAGAGTCACGTCGCCAGCAATGGCGACACGCATGGACAGACTCGACTGGATCATTACCACCCCCGGCATTTAAAAGCGGCGTTAAGTAGTGGCTCTATGCCATTGCGTTTCGCATCAGGTAATGCCGGGCTCCAGCGCCCAACCCACCTTAAAGGCCGGCAACGCACCTGTAGCTCCTCTGGTGTTGCACGGGGTCGTGGGCGGCGGTAATCACTTACCACCAGGTGACCCGAACGCTCGTTTGTCTTATCTTTTCCATAAAAAAAATAGAGCTTATTGTTTTCTAAAAATCCTAAAAGAATGAAAAATGATAATGAGAAAGTTAGATGCTGTGAATCTCTAATAGCTATGAATCTCCCATAGCTAATCCCAGGTATATATCTATGACAATGTTGATGGCAGTGAACAAGGCGAAAGAGAAACGTAGAAACCGTAGCGTTTGGAGCTCCGTACTATTTAGTTACTCCACAAGGCATAAAGCGTGAAACTTTAAAAAACATAATCATCGTCCCATATGATATCCATCTAAAGTCAGATAATTCTTAATTGCGTCACTATGCCGCCAATAAAATACTTTTGTTCTTATTATGCCAGTGTTTTTACAGAATTTACTTGTACGTTTATTTATTACATGCGTCAGTACTTAAGAAGGTAATTTTTGAAGTTAGTATTTCTTTTAAAAAAGACATCAAAGGATCTTATTACTATGTCACCGTGTGTCCGTTTCGTTCCTATTTTAATCCTGTTTCGATTTTGTAATATAAATGTAAATTACTATTGAAAATCATCATAATATTGTATCTACTATTGACAAAGTAACAAATAGGCACAGCGTCTGACTGTAAACGCAACGGTCGTGAGTTCGATTCGAACAAGACAAAACATTGCGTTGGCAAAGGCGTTGAGTTTCGCCGTTCACGAAATATATCGATAATTCTGCGAAAAGTTGAACTTAGCCCTAGGTTCCCTCTGCCTACTTTGTTATATGTGGGATTCAACGTAAATATTCTTTTTCTTTAATTGTTGAGATGGTTGAAAAGGTACAGTAATAGATTTTAAAACCCAACACGTCAATACTTAGACTAATAGGTGCTAGCAGAGTGACTCGTCACTAAGCTTACATAGCGTCAGCTAATATTGCAGACAGAATATGAATTTAACTCTACTTTTTCGTGTACATTAATCTTTTTCCTACAAAGTTATAAGCATATTATGTACTTACTAGTAAGTTCAAACTTTATATTTGATTTCTGGTTCATTTCAATTTGCAGTTTTATGAAAACAATGAAGTTAAATACTACTTAAATTAGAGCGTAGAAACTAACTTTATTTGTATAAAAATATTCTACATTTTATTCTGAAAGAGCAACTGTAGAATTTTGTAGTCGACTTTTGCTTAATATGATCTTTTGTCTAAAGTATTATTTTTAGACTGACAATACTGATGAAATAATTGTGATTTTTTTTTGTTTTTTTGTTTTATCTAAAAAAAGTCTGATCGAAACATTTATTTATATATTCTTTTCAGTAAGATGAAAGTCATGCACCTTTACAAAACAATTAGCTTTAACACATTCTAAGTACCCAAGGTAACTAAAATCTTAGGTAGGATCTAAACATCTTGAGTGTTATCGAATGCAAAAATATTTTTTTAGTTGAACTTACTAGTTCCTGAGATTAGCGCGTTCAACTGAACAAACTATTATGATTTAAAATATTAGTATGGATATAAAAAAATAAAACAACCAATTTATAATGAAATTTTATTTCCAAGTATCTATTTATATAATATTAATATAATATAATAATTACATTTTAAAATCGTTTTTTTTATTTACATACATATATTTATCACGTTGGTAACAATATGATGGGTCGGTGATCGCGCATTTTATTCGGAACTTTTAACTTAAGTACTAACACTAAAAACGATATCGCATCACGTAACAACGTAGACTGTGTAGTAATTAGCGTCACAATTACTATAGTTGTTATAGTTTTTAACGACGCTTGACACGATGAGGCCCCAGCATGGAGTTCGGCGAGACTCTCTGAAACAAAATAATATGCATCATACAATTGATAAAATTTTACAATATTATTTGTAATTTAGAGTCGTTAGTTTTAGCAGCTTCATGGTTTTAACTGCATAGCAGAGTAGAAAGAGATTATCTGTTAAGACGTTCCTCATGCATTGCCCCATTTTCTAAACAATGCGTGTTGAGTGGTAAAATCCAACTCTCCGCTTTGTCTACCAAAATAGGAAAATGAAAATAATCTATTAAATAATTTTAAATAAATACTACTTGAAGTAATGCTTATACTTGAAACATATCTAGCTACCAATAAGGCTTGAAATATATCTATCTAGCTCTAGGTGGGCGAGCCGGATTCGCGTTTGTCCGGATTTTTTTTATGTTTATGTTGATAAACAAAGCAATAAGTCATAATCGATAAAAAATAGCAAAAGCATACTCATATATTAATATCTTTAAAAAGAGAGTCAGGCTCACCCACCGAATGTTCCGTACAAAAATTGGAGGTCTCGAGTTTTTTCTAAAATTCAGGCTTACTTGGCTCTTGGCTCTCTTAGCCAGAGAGAGCCCTTTCATTTGAATACCAATTTTTGCCCGCCTTTTAAAGCTATTATTTTTTAGAATTTAACCACAAATGTATAGTTTTCACATTTTTTAACCTGAACATAAACTAGTATTACCTGTACATACTAGCTGCCAAATTTCATAATTCTAATTAACTGGAAGAATCCTATTAATTTTTATTCTCTTTATATTGTCGAAATACGAGTTTTTGCTATATAAATGGCCATATCTTTTTTTAAGTAAATGTAGAAATATATTTATTTTTTCAAAAAATTATGGGGCCGGTAGATCTAATTATATTGGTTGAATTTCAACTCGATATTTACAAGCATTCCTGAGATAATGGCTCTTGATAGACAGACGGACAACAAAATGATCTCATAAGAGTTCCTTTTTTCCTTAAAAATCAAATATAAGTACTAGTACCTACACTTAAGTTTTTTTTTAACTTCACGTTGTATCTCACGAAGCATGGTAGGAAAAGGGAACCTAATGGTAAGATACTCTCTTCTCCATGTCTTCCCACTTATATCAGTGCCACAGTGCCACAGCGTCACTAGTCCTCGACGGTGACCGTCGTTAAGAATTAATCACGCACAATTAAAAAATATATTTTATTTTAATGAAATAATTTGCAAAATTGGAATTTCATTTGCTCCAATATGGAAACAACAAAGTGTGATATTAATTTTGTATGAACGCTGTAACTTTTCATTAAAATCTGTCGAAGCTAACAAAAGCGATAGTTCAATTTCCTGCATCCTGTTCTAGAATAAAGCAAATAATATAAGTTTGGTTTTAATATTAAAGCTGATAGTAATTAAAAATTCCTTATGTACATAATACATTAGATTTTCCAATCGAATATAAATTAAGTTGAGGCTGTCGTGGGTTGCACAAGCGTGCGATTGTAAACGCGACGGTTGTAGGTTCTATTTCAACTCGGGGAAGTGAAAAATTAAATACTGTATATTTTCATTTCTTCACTTTTCGATTCGCCACTCAATACGCAATGCCTCAAGAATTTGGTGGAAATAGATGTGCCTGAATTCGGAACGGACTGTCTCAACAATAGTTATCAGGTTTTCTGTCTACCCAATACTACTGCTATGTACCTAAAGGATACAGTGTGAAAAAAAAGGTATCTCTTGAATACGGCAATAAGTGGCGAGTGTAGTGTAAGCTGTATTATTATTACTATGAATAAATCTATCACTAATATACCTAGTTTTCCTTCGAGTGAAATCCGAGACATAGCCATTAAGCCAACATTGTAAACCGAAAAGATAATC
>DWQW01005104.1:0-18401 GCA_018249695.1 Heliconius erato demophoon
CCGAGTGCGGCGGCGGCCATCGCGCCGCGCGCCGCGCCCGGCCAATCGCGGCCGGCCCCGCGCCCCGCCCACTGCCCGCGGCCCTGTTGCACGCGCGGCGCGGCAGTCGCGCTCCGCACCTCCGCTAGGCCACTTGTGTCGTGTTGTAACAACGGGGATCATGGGGATTTAGGATGCAAGAATAAGTATGAAATGCCTTAAACTAATAAGTGATAACTTATCGATTTAAAGTGAAATACCGGTAAGATTTGCTGGAGATGCGTCTCGTCTCTATCATAACAAAATACAGCTTAAACTGACTAATAACTTAACAGTTTAACTAAACTATTTATTATTTAAGTACAACCTTCAATGATTTCTTTCATTTAGATCCAATGGGTGTTAGTACCTGAAACAAATGAACAATATTAATAAATAAATTATTAATTTAGCACTTATAGTGGACACGAACTAATAAAAATATGAAAATTTAAAATATTTTTCACGCAGTATATTTTACATAAAGTGTAAATGACAATTAAGTAGTTCGTAAAACTATGCTTAGTAACGTGATAACAGTTTATGATTATAATAAATGTATGTTTAGATGAAAGTCACATGTTTTCTATGTGTATTAATATTTACATAACACTAAACGACATTATGTACTACATTATATCAGAGCTATTAGTAGAATATTTTTAGTAATTTATGTCAAAAGTAAACTTTTGTTTGATACTATTTTCTTTGACCTGTTTTGATATAATTATTGGATCTTCTGTTATTGAATTATTTTAGATTAGCTAAGTGAGATTTTTAAATTTTGTTATAGAAAGTTTTAAATATTTTTATCAATCTGGAATCTGTCTCCAGTTTATGATCATAAAGCAGTATAGACTTGTCTGATTATTAAAGTTATATATAATAATCAATAATTATGTTTCTATTCTCCGAAAAGATACAAATAAAGTGAGTTTATTCTCAAAAACAGACTTCCACACTCGTAAGATTTGTTAATCTCCGCTAGTTAGTGGAATTGCGGCGTTAAATTCCGCAACCCAACCCACAATATCTAAATAACATAGATAAACCAAATAAACACTATGTTAATGATATATCAATAGAATACCATTTATCCACAAGGAATTTGAAGTGCGGGCGGAAATCTACATTTATATAGAAAAAAATATATATGCGTAGGCGTGTCGTGTCGTACGACTGTGGAATGCGACAGAGTCGGGCTGCGCCGGCGCATGATTACACACGTGGCCGCTATATATGTATATTATAAAGAATAATATATATATTTTTAAAATTTTTCTTATCTTTTTTATCTTATATTTAAAAAATAGGTAAAACTTTTGTCGCTTTATTTCTGCGTTAACGGCATTCTATTCTCTTTTACCTGTAAAATTTGTATCTGAGAATTTCGAAACATCATTTGTAGGTAGTTCTCAAAATTCCTACAGGAACGGAGAATTTTCCATTTTACATCGTCCATGACGACGACTGCTACATTATAATAAAAAAAATATGAAAATTCAAATATATTTATTTGTAATAGAATGTATTGGATGTGGATAGTGGTTATATAAATTATATGTACGTGACGTGATCAGTAACTATGATGCAATATTATTAAGATGTTTTTTTTTTCACTATACAACTATGTTTTTTCTTATTTCAAAAAAACTATAATAAATATCTACATATAATGGTCATTGCTCATTTTAAAAAATAATAAAAAAAAGATGACATAATAATACGTAATCAGCTCAACATTGACTAAAAATAAAGGTCAATTGATATAAAATATAATGAGTTATTATACATAAGAGAATAAATCGTTGTCGAATGTTTTAATGTAATTTTTGTATTAAGAAATGTTAAATTCTGTCTTTACTCGATGCCATGGGCGTGGGAATAGGGCGCGTGTTCAGAGCCCACCCCAGAATAGTCCTGAGCCCAACCCAGAAATTTTACTAACAAAAAAATTGCCTAAAAACAATAAAAAAAACCGTTTTCACGATCACATTTGTTTAAAACTATAGACCTTAGTAATTGAATTAATATATAAAAAGTTATAGTACAAATTGAACCCACGAACATCTGTAAATAATACAACTACACGAAACCCAGACGGTTTCTATAATAAAATAAAATAGTAAGGAACTATTAAATGAGTTCTACAAAAATTAAATACATTCATAAAAGGATAATTCAATAACAAAACAAGTATTAAAATAAAATAATGAATACGTTTCACAAATTACAATTAGTAATGAAATGAATCATTAATTAACTACAAATTTGATACAAAAGAGATAAGTTAATGATATTTTTTCAATAGAATTAATGATGTAATGATTCGGCCCACTCTCGGAATAATGAAAGATCATTATGTAAATGTAAATATCGCCTGTTCTATTAGTTTAGTTCGAACATTTTTTATCTAGTGAAAATTCTATTTGTAATATGATAAAGGCTGAATAACGGATAAAAACAAATTTTAAACAAGTTCATTAATGATAACCAGGGTAGAAGATTGTTGTGGCGCAACGTCTGATGGTTGTAGGTTCGATTCCCAATCGTGGGGCTCTTTTTACTTCTTTGCCCTGCTGGTATTGACCAGCAGAGCAATGCAATAAGGAATATATCGTGAACGTAAAACAAAACCAGATTTGTAAAAGAATAAACTATTACAAGTGAAGTAACACACATCTTTTAACCTTTTTAAATAATAAAGATAAAGAAAAATACTCGGAAAGGAATCAAAAATTTTAACGTAGCGGGACTCGAACCTGCACATCTTGTAAACCTTTCAAACTCGTGTCGCCAATGTAGCTATCCATTACTAATTATACGATGTTATCTTTAAAGTTTTTTACAATTTACGCATAATTCTAGATTTAAATGTTAAGCGAGACATTTTAGAATACCTAGGAATAGGACTCGTAAATGAGCTGATGTAAGCAGTCCAAATTATTTACTAAAAAATCACTGCTTGTCCTCGACCACCACAGGCCAAGGCCGCTGCTGCCAAAGGATTCTACCGTAAACATCAGGTCCTGCATCGGGTACTACTGGTAATTTAGGAACCAACCAGAGACTTCTGTCACTGGAAGGCAGCGACACTGTCAATATCGAAGATAATTTAATATTTATTTTATTAAATAAACTAATGTATAAATTTAACATTATTTAATACAGAGAATTAGGGCTATTAATTAATTCTATACTAGGAAAGTGTTTAAATATACATGTGCATAACGAAGGTAGGTACGTTGGATCATTAAACCAAATTAGGAACATACTTCCTTTCCTGTTTACTTACTCTTAATTTCATATTTATTTATAATATTTACAGTAATATACATCCTTGGTATTAACAAACATAACTATTTTTAACCCGCATATAGAATTCGCATGAAATTTAGAAATTGCTTGCTGAGACTTGAGAGACGAAACTCAACACCAAATTTTCTCTTAACAGAGTGGAAAAATGATAATATTTAATCACTCCAAGTGGGAATGGAATCGACAACCACCGCCTTAACAGGCAAACGCTGTCAAAATATCCACAGAAAAATATCTTTATACGTGCGTATAGATATTTTAAATATAAATAAATTAAATGAATAAATAAAACTTGTTCATCATCATCATCAACATATGTACGTTCAAAGGAAGTAAAATCAGCTTTACAAAGGCTACATAACTAAGACGATTTGATATTGTCTAACATTATTATATTAAAACTACATAAATATATGTTAAGTTTTATAAAGACCGTAATGGCGCAGTGGTATACGCTTGTGTCTCTCACGGAATGTATTTCGGACACTAGGTTCCCTCTTCGTACCCTGCTATATGCTGCTATAAGCTGACTTAACACACCCCTATTATATGGACGGTTATAAAATGATAATAAATAACTATCGTTAATATCACCTGCCTTGTAACCGCAGTGGCCTGTAGTCGAGTCGAGTATAGAATAATGTTACAATTATATTGTATTATAAAATTTATTCAGTACTTTCTATCTAGGTTTCTATCAACTTACAAACAATCTATGTAAATCAACGAAAATAGAAAACGGTGAAAGGAGAGTAGGTTTACACGTTCTCTATGAATATTTTGCAAAATTATTTTTTTTTAACTTCGCTCTGTAACTGGTATAAAGGAAGGTAGGTAGAGGTACAGTGTTAAGATAAACGCATCACCCAATTTTCGAGAAAATGAGTGTTGAGCTACGGAACTCAACGCCGCGCATTGTTCTTTTACCAGAGCCAAGAAATGAAAAATAGATCAAGAAAAATATGCAATTATTTGTTCAATTAGACAAGCCCAAATCAAATTTACAATCACTTTTAAGTAAAGCTTGTCAAACGTCCCTTCAGTTCCAGCATCGCCGCAAATTGTAGGTCAAAATACACACATACAAACATACATACATTTTATACTAAAATATATGCTATATAGTATATATAAGTATATATATATAGTCCCAAGGACTTCCATTACGCGTCCCAGCGGTCGGTCATATTTCTGGTAATCTTAATTAATTGGCTCTCGGGCTGGCCGAAGCTGGAGGTCGTTGCCTAGCGACGGGCAGCCCTGAGACCCGAAATATATGAAATTACACTTGACCTTTATTGATTGTGGACCCTAAAGGAGATTTATTTTAAAACTGTATTTTTATTTATATATTGAAAAATGTTTTAGAGTATATCATATCTGGTACTCAAGGTGGAATGTCTTGAACATTCCGTACATAGAAAGAAGAATAGAGTATCTTAACATTAGATCCGATTTGCTTATTTTGCCATACTAGTTTTACCAATACTATTATAGTACTACCTTTACCTAATATGTAATAACTGAGACCTACCCTACCAAGTGGAAAATCCAGAAAAAAGCTAAAAAAATACGTAACTTAAGAACAGGCTCAATAAAGATCAAATAAATACATAAATAGAGCTAGATCCTTACATTAGAGCTCCAATAATATGTACATACCACCTTTTCAAGTACCAAATTACTATCGTACGTTATGTATAGAAAGAGAGCCTAGTAAATAATAAATAAATAAATCAGCTTCACGCTGTATCCCGCACACAGCAAGGTAGTCAGAGGGAGCCTAGTGTTAAGTCACTCTGTTCCCCACTTTCTGTCGAATACTAAAGGTATTGCGTGTTGAGTGGCAGAACTCAACGCCGCGCTTTGCTCAACACCAGAGTGAAGAAATGGAAATATAAATTTAAATAAATATTTCATCTCCTAGAGTGGGGATCGAACCCACAACCAGTCGGTTTTACACTGCGCCACGACCGGCCTCTAGGCCGGAGAGCCTAGTAATACATGAAACATTTATAATTACTATTGTTTTATGTATAGACAAAGAAATGGAATTTAGTCATAGCCATATTTTGTTAACCAGATGGATTTCGTTTTAATATACTCTGTCCTATAACTCTTACTAAAAATTGAATATAAAGCACCTACCCAGTATTTACAAAATAAATAAATCCAACAAATATAGGCTATTAAAACTTGTTTTTCAATCTACCCATCCATCAAAATACACGGCGCTGGGGTTGTTTTTCCGCAGAACTGTCTAGAACATTCACAATGGGAACAGCTGATTCGCTCATCCGGGCTCAAGGTCCCCTAGGCCGAGGTTGCCCCCCCCCTTCCCCCCTCCGGCCCCGGCGGGGAGGTGAACGCTCGCCACACCGCCCCCGCGTAGGGGTTGCAAAAATTCGATATATTTTGATTAAAAGCGAAAAGAGATGATAAATTAAGTAAAAGTAACGCAGTGTTACCGCGATGAAAGTTAAACGCAGTTGTTTTGAAATATAAAAACCAGCGTTTATTGCCTACGTTTGTAGAATTAAGTCTATTTAATTTAAATTTAAAAAATAATTAACATTAGCTAGAGACCAGGCGAGAGCGCCATAATGGCACTTCAAATGTTATTTTTTAAATAGCAACTTTCATATGCTGCAGTATATAGAGGTTATGGTTTGGTTCCCATTTGAAGAAATTAAATATTTTAATACATATAGGCCAGTCGTGGCGCAGGAGCACAAAGTGTGACTGTAAAATCGACTGGTTGTAGGTTCGATCCCCACTCGGGGTACCGAAATATTTATTCACATTTATATTTTCATTTCTTCGCTCTGGTGTCGAGGACAAGCGCGGCGTTGAGTTCCACCACTCAACACGCAATATCTTTAGAACTCGGCGGAAAGTGGTCAACGAAGTGTCTTAACACAAATATTTTAATATTTCCATTTCTTCGCTGGAGGCAAGGTTGGGTTGAATTGAAGAGGCGTAGAGTTGCTACTTAACACACCAAACCTTCAGAATTCGGCGGAAAGTGAGGAGCGGAGTGTCAATATACTACACACCCTTTGCCTGCTGTATCCCGCAACTGCTATAAGTTGCGTGATCCAGCGTGAAAAAAATATACTGCAGTATACGCATTGGCGTAAATACGGCATACAGGGTGGGTTTAGAAGGGAAGAAATAAAAGAAATAAAACTTAAAACTACGTATAAACTAACTACTACAGCTGAATGCCAGAGATTTACACTTAGTGCCTTTTAATTTCTTGGTAAATAGAAATTTTTACATTTTTCTTATATATTATGTTTTAAAAGTAAAGTGAAAATTTAGGTCGCGTCCGGATTTGAAGCTACACTTACTGAATAACATTAATGTATACATTTAATTTATGAAGAAGTTTCCCATTTCTTCCCACATGGCAGGGTGGGTAGAGGAAACTTATTGTTGAAACAGTTTGTTGCTCAATTTCTGCCCAATTTTAGATATGTATGTTAAATGGCGGAACTTGATGTCGCGCTTTTGTCTATTATAACGATTAAATTAACCATTTTTTTCAGCTTTACACTGTATCCCGTTTATAGCAGGATAGGGAGAGGGAAACTGTGAATTAGGTGTTAAGACACTCCTTTCCCCATTAGGTTCCGTTCTCCACTTTCCGGCGAATCCTTGAGGCATTGCGTGTTGAGTGGCGGAACTCAACTCTCAACTTAAAATAATAACTTAAACACAAAACGCCAAAAGTCAGACGCCACTGCGCTATGACGGCCACTAAATGTATACAGTTTATTCATGAATTTTACATATAAAACTTAACTTAGCTTCACGGTTTATCCCTAGCGGGGTAGTTAGCAAGAGCGGATATTCCGTTTCTCCTCTTTCCGCTGAATTCTGGAGGCATTGCGTGTTGAGTGCCGAAACTCAGCGCCGCGCTTTTGCCTCGACACCAGAGCGAAGAAAATGAAAATATACATAAATGTAAATAAATATTTCATTCCTCGAGTGGGGATTGAACCCACAACCAGTCGATTTTGCAGTCACAGTCAGTTACTTTGTGCCCCTGCGCCACGACTGGCGACTTTTACATATATGTATTAATAAACACATTTTAAGTTTAAACACGTAACGAAATTTAAGTAAACTTTTAAGTTCTCTTAGTTAAGTATTCTTTGCAATATTAAATATTATTTATAATGTATGTCAAGAGTAGGAAGACACGAAGATTGATCGATCTCTTGTAATCTGAGATAAGATAATATACAATATTTTTGAACAGTAGTTCTTCAGATAATAGTCAACTAGTATTATAAGATACTAGTATACGGTTGTAACTATGTTTTCGTACTTTACGGACTGTAAGATGAGGGAACCTTGTTGTTTTTTATCCCCGTAGGTTAACCAATATGCTAAATTTCAAATTTCTAAATTTTATTTTTAGTCTGTCCATTGTCTGTCACACGGTAGCGGAAGAGTTTTACAATATATAGATTTCTGGCCTAACCTCTGCCCTGGGTCCGTTTGAATGTATTGTTGTAAATTTTTTTTTTCAAACAAATATAGTAAAAGTTTTTAACTGACAATTATTGTTAATATATATTTAATAATTCTAAAAAAGTAACAAATTACACGTCATTATTTTGTAAAAACCGTGTATTTATAATAATTTGTATATAATTATATTTTTACACATTTTTCGTAAGTGTAAGTAAGATATATAATAGTATAATGCTTGTTTTCTGTCTATAAAAATACATCAAAACCGTTCTATCTATATTTTAACACAAAAAACAAATATACATAATCAACATTCCTGTTAACACCATACAAAAATAAAGAGATTAAAGTTAATCCAAATAAATACAGGATTAGTATAAAATAATATTTTCCACAAATCATCCATCATCGAAATAGAAAGAAATGATTTTGTAAAAATCTCGTAACCTTCGTTTTTAGGGCAAGGTCGTTTTCATATCGTTGGTTTTAATGACAATATATACAGTATACAGCGTTTAAACCCACTTGGTCCCACTGTAATTGCTACGTAACGAGTGCTGGTGACATTTGTGTTACATTTGAAAGGCATTAATGGACAGACGGAGTGTCTTAGTTCTGTAATTTGTAATTTTTTTACTTATATTATTATAATAATAGCTGATTCTGGTTGAAACCGGTTTGTTTGCAAATAACTAACTTTTATATATAAAGTGGTAATAATTTTAACGATATTTTATAAAATGTTATTCACACTCTTAATATAAATAAAATTAAGTTTCGTACACAGCAGGGTAGGCAGAGAGAATCTAGTGTTAAGACACTCCGTTCCCCACTTTCTGCCGAATTCTGGAGGCATTGCGTGTTGAGTGGCAGGACTCAACGTCGCGCTTTGCCTCGACACCAGAGCGAAGAAATTTAAATATAAATTTAAGTAAATATTTCATCTCCTCGAGTGGGGATCAAACCTACAACCAGTCGGTTTTACAGTCACACTTTGTGCCACTGCGCCACGACTGTACTTTATAATACTCGTACAGAAATATTATAATAAGTTGAAGAGCAGGTTAAGGATACAAGTTTAGGAGTAATACGTATTAAAAATTAAAAAATATATTTTAAAATCAAATCGATATCCATCATCATAGAAAAATTCAACAAAAATATAAAGTTCAAAAAGGATTTTACAGGCAAAATTCTGCACGAAAATGAATAGCGATTTCGCACCCCCACGGGAAATGTTACGTAAGTGCCAATCAGCCCGTTCGATACTCACTACAGAGTTCTAGCAAACCTATATATATATACATATACGTATAGAGGTATGTATGTATGTAGATACTCTCAATATACTATGTATAATGTATTGACTTTAATATAAACCTAGGGAGCAATATACTAAATTTTTTTTCAGCTTCACGCCGTAGAGGCAGAGGGAACCTAGTGTTAAGACACTCTGTGACGCGCAATGCCTCCACTACTTGGCGTAAAGTAGACTTTCCGCCAAGTAGTGGAGACATTGTGTGTTGAGTGACGGAACTCTACGCCGCCCTTTGCCGCGACTCCAGAGCAAAGAAATGAAAATATATATGTAAATAAATATTTCATTTCCCCGAGTCGTAATCGAACCCACAACGAAAGTGAGAGAAATAATCAAGATAAATAGAGAACGGAGTGTTTGACAGTAGGGTGTATCTGACTTGGCCTTTTAAGTTAAAAACAACTTATGTTATACAACCCGAAATATTATGCGATTTGCACATTTAATATTATTCAAATATAAAATGAAACTACAATAATCTTTTTATATTATACAAAAGTCATCTAACTTATTATTAATAACAAAAGAAACATCCAGTTTCAATTCCAAATTTCACCTCAAGCCAAAAAAACATACAATTTCTCCACCATGAAACAAGAATAAAATCCATTATTATTAACAGATAAATAAATAAATTAAAAGAAAAGATACTAAACACCGAATTCAAGGAACATCTAACCATAACCTTTTGTTGTTTTGACGATCTCACAATCACAATGGCATTTGTAAGAAATTCTACATTTTGATAAGAGATAAGAGACGAGGCCAGTCGTGTAGCAGGAGTACATAGGTAACTGTAAACGCGTCTGGTTGTGGGTTCGATCCCCACTCGAGGAGATAAAATGTTTACTTTATACATTTATATTTTCATTTTTTGCTCTGGTGTCGAGGTAAAGCGCGGCGTTGAGTTCCGCTACTCAACACGCAATGCCTGCTGAACTCGGCGGAAAGTGGGAAACAGTGTGTCTTAACACTAGGTTCCCTCTGCCTACTCTGCTGTGCGCGAGATACAACGTGAAGCTGATTACTTCGTTCTGGTATCGAGGCAAAGCGCGGCGTTTACTTCCGCCACTCAGCCCGCAATGCCTCCAGAAATTGGCGAAAAGTGGGGAACGGGAGTGTCTTAACACTAGATTCCATCTGCCTACAATGCTGTGTGCGGGATACAGCGTGAAGCTGACTTATTTATTTGATATTTGATAAGAGATATCTGGAGACCGTTGATAAAATTACGAGAGCGTTGTCGTCCTGCTGACTGGGACTTTCTAACTTCAACGAATTTGAACCTTAGTGTAAACAAAATAAGGTATATTTTGTGTTGTATTTTATATTTAGTGCGACGTTGCCGCACTTCCAGCCGCCATTTGCAACTCGGGTGAATTACGCCACGGCGCTCTTAAAATAAAAACAATACGCTATATTGTATTATAGCTTTAGTTATGTATGTGTGGCAAATAAAATTAGTTACAGTTATGTATGGAATGGGACGTGTGTGGCTGTTTGTATGGATACAACGTGATTTTTGTGTATGGGTGCACTGTTTTGGTTGGGTTTTTTAATTAATGTGTATTTACGTTGTGCGCGGCGTTGAGTTACGTCATTCAACTCGCAAAGTATTAAAAATTTGGTAGGAAATGGGGAATGAACAGTATTAGAACAAGATTCAGTCTACCTCACGCAGCACATAGGAAAACACATGAAACTGTCAACTGGGAGAGTAACGTTATATGACGTTTGACAATTTTACAAAAATAAATTTATATATGATTATATATTTCATTATTTTTGTGTATGGGTACACTGTTTTGGTTGGGGTTTTTAATTTGCGTTATCGCGGTGTTGAGTTGCGTATTCAGGATTTGGTGGAAGTGGGGAACGAAATTTATTAAAACAAGATCCAGACTACCTCACGTAGCACATAGGGAAACACATAAAACTGTCAACTAGGAGAGTAACGTAATACGACATTTGACAACTTTACAAAAAGTATGTTTATATATGAATATAAAATATTTTTGAAAGAAAAGCCTAGAAATAGCTTAGAAATTAAATCTATACATGCCTACACCTAAAGTTAACAAACTTTACAACTGAAATAAAAGTTAAACCAAATTAAATCAGCTTCACGCTATATCCCGCACACAGCAGGGTAGGCAGAGGGAACCTGGTATTAAGACACTACGTTCCCCACTTTCTGCCGAATTCTGGAGGTATTGCGTGTTGAGTGGCAAAACTCAACGCAGCGCTTTGCCTGGGCACCAGAGCGAAGAAATAGAAATATAAATTTAAGTAAATATTTCATCTCCTCGAGTGGGGATCGAACCCACAACCAGTCGATTTTACACTCACACTTCATGTCGCTGCGCCACGACTGGCCTCGAGTCACCTGATTTTACCTTTTAATTTAAAAGTATATTTATATCTAAATTATTTTAATAGTTTATTTAAAACATTCAAAAATATTCTAAAGTAGAGAATATAAAACTTCAAAAATCACTAAACAATGCCTACTTTAAATATAATTCTTTGAATGTCTAATTTAATTCAGTCTAATAGAATTTAGGTTTTGTTTGAGTTCTCTCAGACATTTCTAGAACAATGACTAAATAATTTCATTAGAGAGAATTTTATTAACAATTCTTTGTTTTGTGTCGTCATTTCAATGATATTTCAGTTTGTTAAAAATAAATAACTTTATGTAATTAGTCATTGATGAACAAAAATAATAGGAAAAAATATTATTGTCTGATTTTTACTAAAGGATATTTTAATGGCCTGATTGCGGTCACAGACGCAAAATAAGATCCTCTAAGTATTACGTACGTGGAGAAAAGGAGAGAGATCAAGTAGTAAAATTTGTATAACATTTTGAACTATTGTAATATAATATAATATTCTTTATTGAAGTGTAACTACAATAAAATTATTTCAACTCAATATCAACAATACAATTTTTTTTTTCAATTGACTACACAGTTAGAAGTGAAAACTGTTCACAATAAAATAATTCAAAATAGTAGGTACTATTTCCTAGAAGTAATCTTCAACTCATTCATATAATAATATATTCGTATTTTTAACATTTTATGGGCTGTGAGAATGAGTCAAGTTTATTGGAAAAACTGCGGAATAGTTAAAATGCCTGGCACGATGTGTCATTCTGCCTAGTCGTCGTAAAAAAAGTAATTTATATATTAATATATTATTTACAATCTGTTGCTAGAGGCCGAATATTTAACGACCGTGGCTTAATTTGTTTAATATTTAATTAAAAATATTTAAATTTTAAAAATTGTATAATAAGATTTTGTATTTTGAAAATACCTTAATAAAATGAGTAAACATATAATATATATTACTTACTATAGGTGTATTATTTTTTCATAAAAATATAAGTCCTTTTTAAATATGAAATTAATATTGTGTTTTATTGAGGCGTATGAGAATCATGACGCGGCGGCACAAAGTGTGACTGTGAAACCGACTGGTTGTGGGTTCGATACCCACTCGAGGAGATAAAATATTTTCTTAATGCCTCCAAAATTCGGCAGTAAGTGGGAAACTAAGTGTCTTAACACTAGGTTCCCTCTGGCTACCCTGCTGTGTACGGGATACAGTGTGAAGCTGATTTATTTTATTGTGTTTTTCTTGTTGCTTATTTCTATTATAGCATTAGATTTTTTAATCAGGAATAGAACAATACAGTTACAGTTATACTTATTTTCTTAATAAATATTAGAGAAATAGCCTAGAATAGTAATAAAACAACAAATTGAGCATCAATCACACAACACAATAGAATACGTAATAAATTACCAGAAATCCTTATCATTTATTTTACAAAGATTGATAATTGATTGATTGATTAATTTTTTGACATGGAATTTTATTTAAAAATAAGCAAAAACAACCTTTTAAAATATAATATTTTGCTTCATAATTTATTTTTAAGTTCGTATTTTCAACGAACAGATAGATATATTATGTAAATCAAATAATATTTTTCGTATATTCTACATTTATTAAATAAACATCAAGATTGACGCTATGTCAATACAGTTGGTCAATCTCGCGTCAGTCAGTGCTTGAAGCGCGATGGAGACGGACGCGCGCACACCGTCGCCCCCCGCGTCGCTCCCCACCTCCCCCGAGCCCTCCTACCCGAGACATAATATGGCAAAAAAATTTATTCTAACATTTGAAAGCCTTCCCGTTCTTTGGGATAAGAACAACGAACATTATACAAATAAATATAAAAGACACGAAGCACTGATGAAACTTCTTTTAGTACTTAGAAGTAAACAATCAGACGCCACTGTGCTTGACGTCAAAAGAAAAATTAACAGTCTCAGAACAAATTATAGACGCGAGCTTAGAAAGGTTATTTCAAGTCAAAAATCAGGGGACGTCCGCCCTACGAGTTGGACCTTCAAGTACTTGAGTTTTCTAAATAAAAATGATGAAATGTTACACGAGGTAGGTAGTTGAAGAATTTTTTAATTTTTTTACTATTACTTTTAAACCGTTATAAGATTGATAAGCAATTTTATAAGTAATCAGCCTTCATTTCCATACTTGTGATATTTTTTACCAAGTAATTAAACATAAATTTATATTTATTATATATTTTTAGATGTCTCAAAATCAAGATTCTTTGTCTGAGAAGATTGATGTGAAGAAAAATATGATATTTGAGTCCCCCATATATTTACAACCGAGGGGCTCGTCGCCTGAATTCGAGACAGCTGATCCTATAAGTTTTTCACCTATTAAGAGATGTGAGGAGAACTCTAATCATCAGACAGAAAATTACAGTTTCTCATTGACTCCCACAATGACAGCAAATGCCACTGCGCTATATTGGACGGAGAAATTGTCGAGATTGAGCAACACGCAGAGAATTTATGCGGAGAAAGCTATTAATGAAATTCTGTTTGAAGCCGAGTTGGGTACTTTAAATAAACATTCTGTTAAAATTAATGAAGATGATTAGTTCCTTATTGTGTTAGGTTCCGTTGGGATGTTAAATATAGCTTTTTTATTAAATTATTTATTTTGTTTTAAATACTAATCCCTCTGCATACAATCTTATAATCCACGACATGAAAGGCTATTGTAATCCAAATCTTTAATGAAAGTAAAAATTAAAAGTTAAATCAGCTTCACGTTGTATCCCGCACACAGCAGGGTAGACAGAGGGAACCTAGTGTTAGGCACTCCGTTACCCACTTTCCGCCAAATTCCGAAGGCATTGCATGTTGAGTGGTGGAATTTAAGGCCGCGTTTTGCCTCGACAGCAGAGAAATGAAAATATAAATTTAACTAAATATTTAATGAAAGTACTAGGTATATCTTAAAATAAATAATAACAATTATAAGGGCATTTTTAATAAAAAATTGACAGTTTCTGTCAATCACGTTAAATTGATCAATCATGACGCAGATAACTAATAGACATAAGTTTTGAATAACGAAAGCGCATTTATGTATACTTAATACAAGCTGAACCCGCGGCTTCGTCTGTACGGGAAAGTTGACAAATTCGGAAAAATGATTAACGTTAATATAAATCAGCTTCACGCTGTATCCCGCACACAGCAAGGTAGGCAGAGGGAACCTAGTCTTAAAACACTATGTTCCCCACTTTCCGCCGAATTCTGGAGGCATTGCGTGTTGAGTGGCTGCACTCAACGCCACACTTTGCCTTGAGTTACTGGCCTGGCGAAGTTATATTAACGTTAATATAACTTTATTAATTATGATTCAATTAAAATAAAAACAGAAACACTAAAAATTTAATTAAATTAATAAGGGAAATGCATATAATATTTTAATTTAACGGGTCAATGGCTAAGTAAAGTAGCTGGTTTCGAGAAAGTCAATATACAGATATTAACTCGAATCTCAGTCAGCGCTGGCAGTAGCTACTTGTTAGAACGGCGCAGTGATTGAGGCGTGTTTGTCCGTCTGTCCTAAACAAACCAAATATTCAATATGTATTTGGTGGACCGAATATGATTATTATGAAGAGAGAAAAATAATTGAAAATAAAAGAATTGTTGCTTTTTTTATTTCTGCTTTCTTAAATCTTAAGAGAAATAATTGTTTTAAACATTTTTACAGTGTTATTCCACACTTAGGAAAGAAAACTACTTATTAAGAAAACGTATAAAAATTTGAACGTTGCGGGACTCGAACCCGCGCCTCCTGGAAACCGACCAGGAACTGATTAGGTTAATTGTTAGGCGGAACGACTTCTTTTTAACTAAAATTGATTATTTCCCCAGAAAACAAAGATATTGTACTTACAACCTTGTGATAATATACAACTGTTATATGTTTAGCAGAGGTGAGACTGTAACGCGACGGTTGTGGATCGATCGATCCCCGCTCAAATATATTTATTTTTTAATATATATTTTATGTTTTCGCTGTGGTACCAAGACAAAAGTCCAGCGTTGAGTTCCGCCACTCGACGGACAAAACCCCGCCTGAAGCTGATGATAAATAATTCATGTAAATTCCGGATCACACTACGGATTTGAACCAAAGACCGTTTAACAAAAATACCTTTTTCCTCTAAAACAAGACAACGCAATAGATTTCTTTGTGAATGTCTATAAATTGTAAAACAACGGTGATAACTGGCAAGTAGAAGTTATAATGGCCGTTACTTTTGATGTCTCGTGTAAGATGAATTGAGTAATATCCTTTATTTATTATCCTTGGATTAATGTTGATATATTAGATAACGCTATTGTGGTGCATTTGGAACGTATACGATAGTTGTGAGTTCATATCTCACTTGAGACTTCTTATATTTTAATAAAGGGTTAAAAAAATCTGCTTCACGCTGGATCCCGCACACAGCAGGGTAGGCAGAGGGAACCTAGTTAAGACACTCCGTTCCCCACTTTCCGTAAAGGATTAATAGTGTGGTTACTTAATAAGGAATAGTTTGGTTGTACAGAATTATAGGTATTTTTAAATAATAATTCTTGCTTTTTCTTAAATTTCATAGTTATTTATACATATATTTAAGACACAAACATATAAATTGTTTAAAAAGGTTTTTCTTTAATAGAAATTCAAAGATTCGTATAATTCACTTCAGCCATTTAAAATGGAACAAATTAAACGATGTTGTTAGATAGTCGTTTTGCTCTTTATAGGCTATTTCAAAACAAATTTAGTAGCGATTTCGAATCCACCTTTCATTCGTATAGAAAATAAAATTCCTTTCTATTTTTTAGGTTTTACGCTGTTCCCTGTATATAGCAGGGTAGAGTATCGAACCCATAACCGTTGCAGTAAGGCGGTGTACCGCTGCACCAAGACGATGTCTGAATAACATTTCACTAACATTTATTTTTAGTACTATATTTATGAGACAGAAAGATTTATATAAAGCGCTTTTTATGTACGTATATTTAATCTGTATTATAAAAATACAAAGAAAAATAATTAGTTTAAAGCCGAAATTCTTATATTATTTGCCATCCAACCGTACGAAAAGGTGGACGTGCTATAATCCTTTATAATATCTAGACCGAACGGCATTCTCCATTTCTCGCCAAAATAAAGAAATTGCTAAATAACTGGCAATTTCAACACCGTCGTTTGCATAATCCCCAAACCTGTATAGAAAGCCGAACCTGTGTAGAAACGCGAAGGTCGATATTCTTGTTGCTTTAAAAAGGAAACTTCTAGATCTTTTTTAACGGACACACACACACACACACACAAACAATCTGGCTCTATTGTGATTTCTGAGAAAACTGTTTTGTGTTTTTTTTTTCGTGTCACGTCATACATATTTCATTAGACGCAAATATGCGAGTAAAATCTTAATAAACCCCAAACGGTGTAATTTATAGCTTTATAAATCCTGTGAGATTGTCACGGCGTATGAATTTCTTTCTTTGTCATATATTTCTACGAATTTACGAAGAGAAATGTAGCAATATAGTATGTGCTATTTGACTTTCGTTTTTCGTTATAAAGTTATGTAAAGATGACATTGTATGAGTTGACGTCAGGTTTATTCATTTACAAAAAGTTTAGACAACAAAGAATATTGATAATATATAAAATGTTGTATATAAATGATCTTTCTCTAGTTTCGTGGTGAGTAAGGAAACCTGGGAACCTAGTGTTGAAACATTTCCATTCCTCACTTTACGCCGAATTCTGGAGGTCTCGTCACCAGAGCGTAGAAAGAAAATTATTAAATATTGCATTTCTTCAAGTTTACGGTCGAACGCTTACGCACCTGCGCCACATATGAACTGGCTATCTTAAGTTTCTAAGCTGAAATTGATAAAATTTACTACTGTATTTTTCAAGAACCATTGGTAATATAACAATTTTACCTACAAAATAAAAAAAAGATCCCTTCAGCTACGGAAATTGGTCTATCAGAGGGTTATATTACTTTTACTGTCGAGAATTGCCGTTATTAGAAGCCGTGGAACAAAAATTCTACTTCTAAATCTTAATTAGATGATTGGACGAGATCTTACAGCCATTTCATTAGTAGAGAGCAATATAAGACATTAATTACTATTATTTATTAGACGAGGTTATTAGGTGATCTCGATATCTGTAGTAGTCTCATTAAACGTTATGAAGGAAAACATTATCAATTGAATTCAACAACTTAATTTACCTGATAAATTACAAAAATCCTTTTCGTTCTCATTATTTTGATAAGATACCAATAGTCAAAACATAAAAATAAAAAACGAAACAAAAATCCAAAAAACACCAATAAACTTAATAAAATCACTGATCAAACGTCAAATTAAAAAAAAAACAAAACAAAACATAATCTGTGCCATATATATAATCTGTTCACACGTACATACACACACACGCACACACACAAATATCGCAAGTATTAATTGCATGAATGGTGGTGCGGCGCGGCAACATGGCGCCTCGCGCCGCGCGCGGGACGGCAACGCCGCGCTGATTCAACTCGTACTCACGCGGCCTCGTCGCAGTGCTAGGGTGAGGGTATCCTGTACCTCACCTCTGCTACGCTATGTACGTTTTATTTATGTTTTGTTGTTTATTTATCTGGTGTAGGTTCGAATTCGGTTACAAATGTTATATTATGAATTTCAAAATCCTTGTTGTGTTTCGTCAGCTTCACGCTGTATCCCGCACACAGCAGGGTAGGCAGAGGGAACCTAGTGTTAAGACACTCCGTTCCCCACTTTCCGCCGAATTCTGGAGGCATTGCGTGTTGAGTGGCGGA
>DWQW01005105.1:0-18398 GCA_018249695.1 Heliconius erato demophoon
TCCCCACTCGGGCTGGTATCCGTAAAGGGATTTCCTCACAAAAAAAAAAAAAAAAAAGGTTAAATCAAAAGGGTTAACGTGATGTATTATATATACCCTTAGGACTTTATCGATGACCATCCAAACAAAAGTATTTTTTCGAATTTTGTAGTTCCTAAGTAATCTTCACGCTCAACCTAACAAACTTTTCACCTTTATAATATTAGTATAGAAGTATAGATGTTTTAAAATAAATCAATAAAATAAATCAGTTTCACGGCTGTATCTTGCACACAGCAGAGGGAACTTAGTGTTTATACATTCCGTTCCCCACTTTTCGCCGAATTCTGGAGGCATTGCGTGTTGAGTGGCTGCGCTATGCTTCGATTCCAGAGCGAAGTAATGAAAATATAAATTTAAATAAATATTTCATTTCCTCGAGTGCGAATCGAACCTAGAACCAGTCGTGCTTACAAACACACTTTGTGCCCTTGCACCACGACTTGCTTCATGTTTTACTACATCAATTTTGTATATTTATAGTTATCTTTTGAATTTTTATAATTATGATTGTAGCTCAGTTATAGTTTATCTCTCGTGTACAATGCTTAGTTCTATCACCTGCTAATGCGCTTAATGAGCCAAAAATGAATAATAGAGTGACTTAACACTAGGTTTTCTCTGCCTATCTTGCAAATAGAATTAAAAACTTAAAGAATAACAACGATCTAATAAAACGTGTTAACAACAAATGAAAATGTTAGAAGATACTAAATAAAATCTAATATTACACCATTTACTCGCATTAAAATAAATTCTAATCAAATTGATAAAATAACAATATAAGTCCATCTGTCTATCAGGCGAGGGGACGTTATGACCGCGTATAAAAAGTCCCACCGATAAACAACATGTCGTTCGTTATAACATGTTGAAAAACACCCGCCCACATGTTACCACCAGATGATGTAATAAACTTAATGTTGTAAGATTATAAGTGTTTTATAAGTATGAAAAAGACAATTTATTATAACACTAGCTCTGAAAGTGGGGAACGGAGTGTCTTAACACTAGGTTCCCTCAGCCTACCCTGCTGTGTGCGGGATACAGCGTGAAGCTTCGAACTGTGGCTCGTCTGCGTGATCAAATGGTAGTAATTAAGAGTAGCGTACTATCTAACACAAAAATATTCTTTTAGTAATAGTAATTCTTGCGTTCAACAAAACCTCCTCGGCATTATAATATTACTTTAGACAAGATAAATTGTAGGTAAACAAACTAAGTAAAATATTGATTCGTGATAAATCATTATTAAAATGGCTAAGTTATATTTCTTTAGAACATTTTATTTTTATTATTTTGCAAGCAATTATGCATTACTATTTATTTGAATTGAAAATTAATAAAACTATTGATTTTATCATTAAGTACACTTCATCTTTTTTTTCTACCATTTTCTTTACATTTTTTTTCAGCTTCCTCTACTTATGTTCCGCATAAGTATATAGTTTTTAGTTAAGACACTACACTGCTAACGTACCGCACAATTTTTGAAACATTACGTATAGAGTGAGGTGACTCAATACCGCGCTCACCTTCCTAACATGAGAAAATCAAAATAATTCATTTTACCTAGTGGAAATAAAATCTACGACCGTCGACTTTACAGTCGCCTGTACATTGTGCTACTGCGCCACGATAATCTGATTTTTACATTTTTAAAAAATATGTACAGATATTTTAATTTTATTATTTATCAACAGCATAATGGTGTGCTTTACATGCAATGCCTCAATTTCATATAATATACTTGTAAGCCAACATTTTTCGTAATAAAAAGCTTACTCGTGCTTAAATTCAATCTAGTAGGCAAACACGCTACCCACACTGGACATCAAAGGGTCTGTAAGTGGGCTACGTTTTAGTATGCAGCGCCATAGACCCATCTCGTTCTGTTTTCCGAGTGACCAAATAAACCAAATAAATGCGACAACTCGTGCTTCGCATTTATAGGCATATTGACGTGATTCTATTGAAGAAGGCTATTGAGACCGACGTGGCGCAACGGTAGTGTTTGGGCACTCCGGGCAACGAATTATTTTGATTTCCTCGTTCTGGTAACAGAACAAGGCAATTTAAGTATATTAACTAGGTTTACCTGCTATATAGGGAAATGACTTTAAAAAATGTATTGAAGTCTTTGTGCAAGTAGCAAAGACATACGTTTGTTTAGTTATTGATACGCTGGGAGGTAATGTCGATGCTCTCGCAAAATAGGAATATTTAAATAAAAAAAATCTAAATAATATGTATGTTTTGGAAAATTATAAATTTGAAATTAAATAAAATATTTTAAGTAGCATCTGCATCGTATAAATTGCAGTTAAACGTAAATGGACATCTCAGAGCACTGAGCACGTACGTAATCATCAGGGTTATAAAAAATCATGCTCATTCGTTCCATATTGATTTCATAGTAAAGACCTATTGAAATATAAACGATCAATGAGGGAGACTATATATATGGTAATAGATATTCCTAGCGTACTGAAAAGTCTTTGATACTGTCATGGCGCGATACTTTCGATGTGTGGGTTCGATCCCCACTCAGGGAAATGATTATATTTACATTATTTTTACTTCCTGCGCTCGAGCAGACAAAGCGCGGTGATCAGTTTGTTTATTGTCAAAGTTCTTATAAGTTTTAAATTATTGAATTTTTTAAAATTATTTTCTAAGAAGCATTAAAATTTAGGGAAGTCGGATAAAAATATCTATGTAGTATAGATACTTTTTTCTTAAACTACCACACTCAGTGATATCAATTAACATTTAAATTACATTAAAAGATAGAGTATGATTTAAATACATAACAATATTTTTTAATTCAATTTATACCAAAACAAATCTTTAATAGAGCCATTATTAAATTCGATTAGAGACTATTAAGTTTACAAATTGACTTAACTGGTTAGTCATGTTAGGCATTCATCTAAGACGGCGGCTTGACTCAATTGAGGAGGGCAGTAACTGTTTGATGGAGCATTTCCCGCGACGACGTGTGTACTCTGTATTGTGCAGCTGCCGCGTATTGCACTTTTTAAGTATTGATTTGCTTCACGCTGTATCCCGTATACAGCAGGATATTCAGAGGGATCCTAATGTTAAGACACTTTGTACCACTTTCCTCCTCCTCCAAGTGGGCATCGAACGCTTATAAAGTTGCAGGTTCGATGCACATTTATAAAGCTGTGGCGCTTTGCTTTCAAGTACACGCTGTATACCGCATAGAGAGGGATATGTCAGCGGGAAGTAAAAAAGGAATAGTTTACTAACATTATTGCAATTTTTTTTTTATTTTGTATTGATTCTATCTTGTATGTTTTTGTCTAGGTTTGCTCCGTGTCTAAACGAATAACAGTACGGTTGACGAGTCGTGGCTACCCTGTTCGCTGTAGAAGATAGCGTTGCAGATTTGATTTTAGAATATTGGTTACTTTTGATTATTTGCTTGCGAGTGTACAATGTTGCAGCTTAATTTCAAGGCGGCCACGACATATCGGCCGTACTGTATATAACTTACTGTTTTGTTCTTATCCAGCGACCGCCGCGTCGCTATCGCGGAAGTACCGAAACTTGCCATTCTCTCATTTCTCTCTACGCACTAATTATTCACCATTTTACAATTTCATACTTCACCTAGTCTTTTATTTGTTGAACTAATTCCTTAATTAAAACAAGTGATCGCTTAAATTTGATCGTTTATACCGTTTTAAAGTTACATAGATGTAATTTTCATCTTTTTTGGGACTTCACACTGTTTAAGACGGATTCACCGCCGATTTTTTCTTTTTTCGCAATCTGCAATCAAATAATGTTATCGAAAGCCATCATATAACCAAATATATTTTCTTCTTATACTTTTTGATGACCCTCATATATATTTTTTTACTTTGTATATTCGAAGACTATCGTTTAAAGTTTTGGCATATTTTAAATCTTGTTATATATACATATGTGTAGGTTTAATATTTCGACTACCCATATTTTTTTTTATATTTAATCCCTAAGCTTAATTCTATTACAATGAAATGGATAAAATACTTACTTAAGAAATGACAAGATTTAATAATGTAGCGAGGAACTTTGAAAATAATCGATTATAATGAGTTTTAACTAAAACTTTCTAATTTATGGTATAAATCTACAAACTTGTTTGGCCTACATTATATTTTTGTTGAGAAATTGTGAATCTTTTTACTTATTTTTATATAATTCGGTGTAATAGTTAAGACTAATGTTGTTTCATATTTAACCTATCTACTATATTTAATTCTTTAAAATATTTTTTTTAGCTTCACGCTGTATCCCGCGCATGGCAGGGTAGACATGGGGAACCGGGGAACCTAATGTTAAGCCACTCCGTTCCCCATTTTCCGCCGGATTCTTGAGGTATTAAGTGTTGAATAGCGGAACTCGTTAACAAAGCGAAGAAATGGAAATTTTACATATTTGCCAGAAGTGGAAATCGAACTCACAACCGTCGTGCTTACAGTCACACGTTTGTGTCTCTACGCCACGAGGGCTTCGAGAGTTATTTTGTATGAAGTATATTTAAAAGCACCAGAAAAGCTGTGTCTTAACACTAGGTTCCCTCTGCCTATCTTGTTGTATGCGGGATACAGCGTGAAAAGCATTTTAATTATGTATCCTAACCAATTCTAACAGAAGCTCGGACAAGCAATCTCATTTTCACAAATTAATATATATTATTAATATATTATTTATACGAGTATGTATGTAATGGCATGAACTTTTAACGACGCCGTATCAGAGGAGCCGTGTAAACTACATGTAATGTATGTATATATGAGTGAGCTTTACTTTTTTACATAGATTGAGATAATGGCCTACTGCTTAACAGGCCAGCGAATATCGTAAATTGAGATGCCTATCAATACTCAATACATTCAGTACGGGATAGTATGAAAAGATTTTAATACTAGCACACAGAATTTTCGATTTCATATAATTTAGACATTAGGTTCTCTCCGTTTCCCCTGCTGGATAAAGCGTGTAAGTAAATAATAAATATATCAATTTTATTACACAAAATTTGTATTTGTTTCCATTTGGATTTATATAATTTGTACATTTAGTGTTAAGCTCAAGAACCGAACGCAGCCAAGACTTCGCTATACTATACGTAGAAGAAATATGTCTTCTTCTAAGTTTGATAAATTTGCCACATATTTTTTTATGAGAGTTGTTTCGTAAAATTTTATAATTATTATGTAACACTATGTCGTCAATACAGAGGCGACGGTAATATTTAATAATTATGTAAACTTTAAACGATTGTGCCAAAAACAAGTGAAACATATTGTTTTATAACAATAGCATGATGCATCAACGTATCGGTCAATTGCCTCACATAAAATGAATTAAACGTATTATTATCACTTTTTAAAATTGTGATCGTACTACCATATCACGTAAATGAAACACCATATTTACTTTTCAAAATTAGTATCCAAATTAAAATAATAAAATATAAAATATTGAAAATATAAAATAGTAACTATAATATTTCTAAATATGTAAGCAATATTATAAAGCAAAATAAAAACATTTTCTATATAAACTCAGTTGGGAGATATAAATAAACGCAATATTATTTCCATCATGTCAGTTCATCAATCGCGTGCATTCGCTGCGTTGCGCCATTGATGCACCCGTCAATGAAGCGGTCACTTCCGGTGCGCGCGTTCCGGTGGGCCGAAGCAGAAGTGGGCGGCGTGTTAACAAAGTGTAAACACAAAGGACATGGGGGTTCTTAGAATAGATATAGAAGAACATAGTGAACGACAGATTTGTCTAATGAAAAGTGTGTGTGTTTATACGTAGTAGCTGTGTGTGTAGGCTGTGACTAATAACACGGTCGGGAAAATATTTTCGTAAGAAATATTTATTATTTTCACCAAGCTGTTGTAGGACAGTGGGAGAGCGTCTGACTATGAACGAAATGGTTGTGGGTTACATTCCCATGGGGATGTGAGAATTGATTTTTATTTTCATTTTCCAACTTTGGTAGTTGTGTACGAGGGCTTAAGTTCCGCCATTCAACACGTAATGTCCCAAAAGTTAAGAGGAAAGTGGGGAACGAAGCGATTCCCTAACGAAGGGATTTACACTAAATTCTCTCTACCCGCTATGCGGGAAAAAACGTGAGGCTGCTAGCCTGATTTATAAATTTCAACGCTTAGGTCCGTCACTTAACATGCTATAACTCAAAAAAGGACAACAAAGGCGGAAAAACATTTTTTATTTATATTTTTTCCTAATTCTTAAAAAACTACATAAAAGTTCACCGAACTTGTGCGAAGTTGAGCTTAATATTATTTTTGGCGTAATTCCCGGAAACTGGTGCGGGCGTGGCGCAACTCGTAAATAGAAAAAACTAGAATGCTTCATTTTGCGAGTCGACCATAAAATTTTGAGGCAAGTTCGACAAACTTGGACAAGAGGCCAAAACAAACATAATAAAAGTTAACTCCCCTCCCTACAGTCCGCAGGGCGTACCTCGCTACTCGCTAGCGACTGCAGTAAGCCCTGCACTGTTTATGCTCCATTTTTACGAGAAACCAGAATGTTTACTTCATCTATTTAAAGATCACGAGTACCTCACAAAGACCGGCTCTATTTAGATTTCGCGCCCTTTGTTTTGATTTCGTAGTTTTAAGTAAAAAATTGTGATGCTTTCGTAATTTATAGTTTAGTACTTTCGGTGTTTTTACCTAAACGAAAACTATTATTATTATGTTTCTCTTTGATAATTCTCGGATTCAAAAGTGGTCATTTATATTTCCATTTTTTCGCTCTGGTGTCGAGGCAAAAGCGCGGCGTTGAGTTCCGCCACTCAGCACGCAGTGCCTCCAAAATACGACGGAAAAATATGCCTAACGGCACATTGCTGCAAGCGCCCACTTATTCTGTTAGACAAAGCTCGTTGAAGGTTAGCAAAAATAAAAAAGAATTTGCATCAAGCCTATCCACCAGCCTGTAGGTTATTTTTAACAGACTTCAAAAGCGCTGCCTACATTTATTACCTTTTTGCTTTATAAACTAAATAATATATTTTTTAGAGTTTCGCTTTTTTTCTGCATAGTAGAGTAGGCATAGAAAACCTAGTGTTAGGACACTTGCGTTCCCTACTTTTTAACATAATAAGTCATTACGTGTTGAACACTAACTCAACGCCGCGTTCTGTTTTAAAAAAATGAAGAAATAAAAATAATTCATTTCTCCAAGTTCAATCGAACCCTTAAAAATACCACTGCGTCATTACGGCTTCTTCAATATTGAAATAAAACCAATATTTAAATTGAAACTAGACGCAGACTAACGCTGTATCCCGCACACAGCAGGGTAGGCAGAGGGAACCTAGTATTAAGACACTCCGTTCCCCACTTTCCGTCGTGTTCTGGAGGCATTGCGTGTTGAGTGGCGGAACTTAATGCCGCGCTTTGCCTCAACACCAGAGCGAAGAAATGGAAATATAAATTTAAATAAATATTTCATCTCGAGTGGGGATCGAACCCACAACCAGTTGATTTTACAGTCACACTTTGTGCCCCTGCGCCACGGCTGGCCTCAACTATATTTTCAAGGTAGTATAACCATAACGAAGTACACAACGGTAACCCGATCACGATGAAAGCGTGCGGCTTCAGGCCGAGAGCGAGGAGCGGTACCACACCGCAACACTGATACGGCAGACGGCCATACGATACTGTTTTCTATTCTAATTTGCAATATTTAAAGTTTTGTGGTTATTATTAAATATATTAATAATAGTAGCGCGATGGGTATGGGTTCTAATGCTGCCGCACTCCATTTTGTTACCAGAGTGGTACCTAATAAAAATAATATTTTTTCCCGTATGGTAATCAAATCTATACATGTCGCGTTTTTTGCAGTCATTCGCTGCACCGCTGCACCGCGAGGTCTTACACAACTTTTGATATATTTTTCTTAACGTCCCCTTACACTTTCTTCTGATAGTAGATACTATAGGCGACAGCTTACACTTTATTTAGTTTAACAAGGTAATGCAACACAATGTGCAATGCGCTGTATTGTCGGAGGGTCCTGGATTAGCGGACAGGACGCGTCTGAGTTCACTGACTTATTGATTTATATGTTTCGCATTTTGTTTCACAGAAAGAGTAGTATTAAAAAGTAGATATTAAAGCGTTGTCGTATTAAAATTTTGAGAATTGATTATGATAGAATATATTTTATATGATAATGAATATTTTTAACATATCCTCAGATTCACGGAGTGTATTCAGATGGAACCTGGGAACCTAGTGTTAACCCTTCTGTTCCCCACTTTCCGCCGAATTCTCGAAATAAAAATATAAAATATTTTTTTCCCTCGAGAAGTAATCGAATCCACAACTGTCGCACCCTGTACCCCTGCGCAACGACGCAGCATATCCATTCATCTTATTTTTCTCCACATATACATACAGTACATAAGAACAACAATATCTATAATAAATGTTACCTATCATGTCAATGCTTTGGCAGTGACTGGCAGTGACTGGGACGGGATCTGACTATAAACTCGATGGTTGTGGTACAATTATCACACGGGGAAACGAATTATTTTCATTTCCCTACTCGTTTAGACAAAATGCCATTATATGTCACAAAAAGTATTATGTCTCCACAGCCCTCAAATTGCTGTTTCTTATCATAACACAAGAAGCTTAAATGATTTGTTCGATATTTCGTCATGGCGACCGTAAGTAACGTCGTCGTCGTCGCGTGCTCGGTGACATCGACTATTGTTGATTGTCGTCGGTAGAACGAATAATGATACAAACTTGATTTATCAAATTGCATTTATATTTTATGATTTTTTTTCACCGTCAAATGGCATACATCATTATAGTTAAACAAACAGTTCAAACAATTTTAATTAAATAAAATCTTTATAGAACAATGATTATTTAAATAATTTATTATAGCCGGCAATGGAAGTGTCTTAATGGAACCGGAGATAGATTGCAAGATTCCCTCTGTCTACCCGGTCATGTGCAAGATATAGCGAGAAGCTGAAATTAATAGAGGAACAGCGTCTGTAAACACGATGGTGGTGAGAGAGTGAATTTTGCCCCATGTGCGGATTGCACATGGGGCAAAAAATATTTTTAATTTATTTTCATCTCTCCTTCTGTGCGGGAATTATCGTGCATCTCCTTTTTTATCTATCTATGACATTGCAATTTAGACCAGATGCAATTAAACTTAATATTAGACCAAAAAACAATTATGGCTCTGATATAAGATCACCTAATCATAAGTGCGTAAGTTCCCCGCTCAAATTATATACAACACATTATGTCCTTCTATATTCCAATAGGGACACTCATACATTAATGCATGTATATTGCTATATAGCAAGTAGAGCTTAGAAATTATAAGCTCTAGCTACTGTATAATAATCGCAAGACTTCCTCATTCTCCATAAGATAAGCTCAGTCGTACAATGCAGTGGTACAGTGCGTTGCCCCGAACGGGATAGGCGGGCGGCGCTGGCGACTAGCCTTAATTGAATAATCGCATTCACTACCGCACTGCACTTTTGCAGGCCACTTTAGATACGACTCTATGAAATTCGCGAATCGATTCGAATTCGGTTGCTAAAACAATTAATTATTATTAATTTGGTGAGCAGTCGAAATGGAATATACTACGTATATTAGATATTGTCGTGTCTTCAAGTATTGGAGCGGTACAATGGTAGGTCATTGTGATAAAATTTATTTAAGTACCGATTTGTACCATAATATCCTTGTAATAAGATAAAAATTGATAAACGAAATGAGTCACTCGGTTCTTTCCACTTATCTCGTATTTTGAAAATACTTAAAAATAAGAAAAATTCGGGCACGCCAATACAATGAGAGAGAAAAGAATGGCAAACAAGATTTATAAAGCAAGAGTGAGTGGTAACAGAGGCACGTAGAGATCTCTTTTAATTTTTGAGAACACAATATTGAGAGTACTGGAGGAAGATTTGGAAGAAATTATGAGGGACCCCTCTGTTTGAAGAAGTCGACAGTGGACGAATCGACAGAGAAATGCAGAGATCGAAGCCTTTGGCGCTCTATTCTCTCTTGAGTTATATAAAGACAAATGAAATAAACAAATGATGACCATAAATAGTACATCCACATCTGACATCATTTGATATAACTTATAGACGTCATTGAGAAGTGTGAGAAACAAAATAAAACCGTTGGAGCAATTAATTTATGTTCCAGACACATGCTTATTTTTTCACTGACATATCCTTTGTCATCAATCACATTTTTTAAATTACAGTTATTTATTAATTAAGATTTAACTAACGTCGAAATAATTAAATTTCATTATTTATATAGTATTCGGCAATTACATTAATCTAATTTAATGAATTAATTGATTAAAGTCACATTTTCTTTAATAACTTTACGTACCCCACATAACAGAAACCGAGGAAACCCAGTAAGTATTACGACACTCCGTCCTCTCTCCGCCGACAGAATAAACCTCGACGTTTAAGACTTATAAGTACTTCTATGTCATAATATTTATATTTAGTCATTTGAAATTAGTACAATAAAAAATCATTTCATTTAGGTAAAATATTGTGTGCATTAAGGATAAGCTTACACAAGGAAAAACGACCCTCCGATATAATACCTACCTATAATACATTTGTGTAATATTATGAGTTCGAGGGATCTTTTATGAGCTTTCCCGTTATGGATCATAAATGTAGGAAAAATTGGTTTTTATTATTGAAACTTTTTATATTACCTACACTGAAACAAATTCTTGATCTGATATTGTTACGTTCTCAAAATAGTTACGTTCTTTATAAAATAAATATATACTACTATTAATACATTTTTTTCCCCATTACCAACGCTATCATAGGAGAAAGAAAATACTTAAAAAATGTAATGGTGTGGTTTCAAATACCACGTGGGAATATCTATATATATAAAACTTGTCCTTTATTGAGCGTCTAACAAACAATGCATATTTAGAAAGTTAATTATTTGGTATGTTCACACAAACAAAATTGCAGTCGACCAGAAACAAAAACAAGAAAAGGCAGTACATTGGATAGACAAAATCAACATTTTATATTTCCAAAATAGGCGAAATATAGATATATAATGAAGCGACCTAACCACGTTTCTTAAATATTAACAAATAATATATATTATACAATAGCATAAACCAATAACCTTCTTTTTTATGTACAAATGTTAAACGAACAGTGTTTTATATAGAGACCAATACCATATACAATAACGGACTCGTCGAGTTTCGTAATAGCCCTTTAAACAGTAGCGTGAGGACAGATTGCAATTTGCGTAAATGGAAGTTCTGAGACGTATGCTCAACTTGACCCAATCGTGTATGCGTAGGCGACCAGTACTGGTGCCCAAAAACTAGAAAATACAATCGATTTTGCCCTTTATCACTAAACAGATAAGAACTAGAGTACTTTACTTCGTAAATTGATTTTCGTGTTTCACCTTCCTATGTTAGTGTACCTTTGATTGACGTTGAAGAGCTGCTAACATCGCTTCAGCTGAGCCCTTCACATAGCGACGGATATAGTCACACGTGTGGGCGTTATGTTGACATTAACTTATTATATGTTGCTAAAGGATTTTCGTATAGATTATTGTTCTTAGAAATGTTTATTACAACCGTATTAGTAAACGCAGAAGTATATTTGGTTCTAATGGAATCGCCATAGTGGCTCTACGCATGATGCTTACTAGTTCAATTGCAATTGAAGGAAACACCAGAGCGGCCAACAAGAGCTTTCCACTCGAGGAAATGAGTGGGAAACGAAAGTGTCTAATGGATATGGAGTGTTTTAACACTAGGTTTTCAGGTTTTCAGGCCTCTGCCTACTATGCTATGTGCAAAATACAGCGTGAAAAAAAAAAGTAAGAAACTAGAAAAGGAAACACGTATTTTCCCAAGCCTGGTTTGGTAAACTTTAATAGATTGAGTTAGGCCTGTAGAAAGCCATATTCTATGAAAACATGTAAGACGGATAATGATAATATGAACTCTTATTGAAGCCATACAATACAAATATTACAGATTTTTCTAGCTCTTATAACTAACTTTTACTACCAAGCAAAAAATTCGGAGACAAAACAAAGATTTACTGTAAATCTATCGCGTCACGCTACAGTTACAATTTTTCGGTATCGATTTTTGTCAAAATTGCGTGTTTTCAAGTTATTCGATGTATCTTCATTTTATTATAGCTTTTCATTTGTTTAATAGTAATTTTTGTGAAACATCTGATGTTGATATCATCCTGTCGTAAATTTATACTTATAACGTTAGTAAATAGGTACACTATTTAAATAACATAAAATGTGGCCCAGTTTGACTGTTCTTGACATTAACTCTGAATATTTATTAAACATTTTATTTTCTCTGCCATGAATAAAGCGTGGATTTGATATCAAATCAAGTGTTAAATAAAGAAAGTAATGAGTATAATGTCTGTAATTATCTGTCTGATTTATATTTAATGTCACGAAAAAATTAAATAGAAGCTGGAAGGTTATTTACGCTTAGTTATAAGTGCAGCTTTAGTTGTGGTAGTTTGATTAGATCAATCATCGACGAGCTCAATCCAATTTTATATGATAAATCCTACTGGCTACAGTCTGACCAGGAGGGTAGTCGTGGCGCAGATGTACATTTCCATTTCTTCGCTCTGGTGTCGAGGCAAATCGCGGCGTTGAATTCCGCCACTTAACACGGAGGAACGAAGTGTCTTAACACTATGTTCCCTCTGCCTACCCTGCTGTGTGCAGGATCTGATTGAATCTGATTTAGTTTTTTCTACAGTCTGATTTCTGTAGTCTAACTACAACATTGTATATATGCATTTTGATGGCAATACGATGAGCAGCGCTTCAGAAGAGCCGGTCACGCGCTGCGGCGTGCTCCGAACAATAGGGCTCACGAAAGTATGAAAATCTACATAAATATTTGAATATAAAAGAAGCATGTCGATGTCGGGCTTGTTCAAGATATTTTTCTTTTTTTCAATAGGGAGCAGCGTGATTTCCCAAAACTTGGCAAAATATTTTTTTTTATTTCTGAGTTATAATTTTTTCTGCATAGCTTCTAATATAAACATAATTCATAAAAGTGGCGGTTATGACTATGTATATTCGGACCAAATTCGTCATATCAACTTCAAAGTCTATTTTTATTAAAATATTTATACGCCCGTTACACTTATCTAAGGCTCGTAAATTTTGAAACGATCTCTATAAAACAGATCCAATCTAACCACGCTCTCGGACGTATATGGGCTGAGTATGGCCTGTGAAGTCGCCGCCACCCTGAGTGAGCCGCCGCGGGTTCAAGGCTTCATAACCGGACCGTACTCTGGGCCAAAGCGACTGTATTCCAAACTTTTCCCATGACAAATACTTGCAATATACCGATTTCACGCATTTGAAAAGCAGATTAAACATTCTTATAAATTCAACAAGCAAATAATAGTTTATCTACTATTAAAAATCAACGTGAATCGCCCTCTAAATGAAAGGGAACTAATCTTACTAAGAAACTACTAATCTTACTAGAAATATTATAAATTTTTGCTAAATCAATATAGACTACTGTAATACTAAGAAAAATGTTAAATTCCACAAATAATGATTTTATTTTTTTCTAACCGTACTTGAGATTTACATAACTGAAACATGACTATTCCAATACTATACTACAATTACTAGAAATTAGTGCAATTTAGTGCATGCTAGTGGAAGAAAAATGTGATAAACCATTTCTGCATTCATTGTGCACTTTGAATTGTTGGATGCTAGATGGCGAAATATTTTGTACTCAGATTTCGGATATTAATATCACTGAATGAAAGTTAAAATCACAACCATCGGGCTATGTTAAACAACGTTTGCAAAATTTACATACATATTTTATGTGTTCTATCCTGTCTTCATTTTTCAAGATTATCAGATCAGAGAGAAGTAGATTGCTATTGGGAATTTGTAATTATGTTTATTATATTTACAACGCAATTTAAAATTTTAAAATAATGAATCAAAACATATAATGTACAAAACGTTATTTTGCTTACAATTGACCTTAAAACCACCGGTAGTCGTCTTATTACTCGATTTAGCTGAACGACGTAAATGACCAGACAAACTTATGAAGCCTTGTATTTTAATTACATATTTAACAAATAACCTTCAGTCTGTCATTAGTTTCGACGTCCCTTGTGATTTAAATCGGTATTTAAAATCCGTTGTCATAATGCCCAGTCAGTTCTTTTGTGTAAGTCAAGGCTGTGACATCTCCAAAGTTAATAAACTATTATTTTCAATGTTAATTTTCAACCGTAAGTTCTATTTGCTGGCGCCTAACGCTTTCTAGACATGATAAACTAAATAGGTTAATTTGTCTTAATAGGTAAGATAATTATCTTAGTTCAGTTGCTTTTGTAATTATTTTTGAGATTTTCTAACATATAGATTTATTTAGTAAAAGTTTTTCATTTCTTTTTCTTTCTATTTCCGTTCCTCACATACCGCCGAATTGAATTGGAATATCTCCAATATTGCGCATTGAGTAGCTAAACTCACCAGACACACTGCACTTTGCCCAGTTACCACAGCAAGGAAAATGAAAATATTAAATATTTAATTTTCTCGAGTGGGAATCAAACCAGTAACCTGTCGATTTTACAGTCCCATGCTTGTGTTCCTGCGCTACGAATAGCCACAATGAATGTATGTTTTTTTATATTTTATAGTTAAAATTATATTTTTGTCAACAGATATTTGAGCCACCATGGCTTACTACCGCTGCGGGCCAACAGCGATCGGAAGCCGTGCTTCCTGGTCGGTGACTATGGAGTCCAAGCTAGACCGCATAAATTACGACAGGATCTTCAACGCTTTCGAAAGGACCAACGCCTTTGAATACGTGAGGAACACTTTTGAAGGAAAGCAGGAGGAAAGGCACGTTGGACACGGCGATATAGTGGTTAATAGAAAGATGTCCAGCAGTTTTGAAAGGGCTGATTGTGCCCTCGCCGCGCAAACACCATGTGATGATGATGAAGACTTCTATAGAGAAAAGATTTTGTACTCGCAGGCGAGGCAACTGTTTCCCTTACAAGAGGATCTTGCTGATTGGATCAATAAGACTATAGGTGAGTTACATTTTTTTTTTGGTTACTCTATATTAATTAAAGGAATAATGGTTAGAGAATGAAATATAATATTTTATTAGTAGATGAATATAAACCAAAATATCCATCTAGTATCAACTTCGATAACTAGTTAGACATTACTTGTGAATTGCGACGGTAAATGCTAAATGAATTAATTAATTTACATACTTTAATTTTTGATAAATGAATATTACATTTAGTCCATTAGCATAAAATACATTAAAAGAACAACCCAAATATAGCTAATATATTGTTACTAATAATTATAGGTGACGAATATAATTGACAATTATAAAGATTCTATTAAGGCTATACTTTCGTTAAGTTAATAAATAAAATGCAATAATTTCTCGCAACTTATTAACGATAGTCATGTCTAAGCAGATATCAAGTCTGATATAGGTCTTGAAATGTTGTTTTCATTCAGAGTCATATAATTTATAAATATAAGCGGCATTTCAAGATCGATCCTAGAGTTGAGAGCGGCTTATAAATACAGGCCTAGGTTAAGTTCTAAAGGTATTGCTATTACATAATGCTCGTTAATGGGCTTAGACGCAGTCACGATGCAATCATTGACGTATCCGTTAGTACTACGATGTGAATAATTATATTGCCTTCACTAAGGTTTCATTAAATTATATATTGCAGCGTTCTCTAGAGCATCGCAAAACAAAGAAGGTACTTAGGAATGTTAAAAATTAATTAGAAATAATGCAAATTGCTAATGGCGTAATTTACCTAATTTAAATAAAAACCTAAAATCTAAGTTCAATTAAAGCGAGTGAATGTTTCGTGGGTTAGGTCTCGATACAAGATGTATCTAAATACAGTTATTTTATTCAAAATGTAATTTACACAATTACTTTTGTTACGACCTTTTTAATGTGCAGCCATTTTTCAAATTACTCCAACAAAAAACGTTACGTTAACATGTATAATATTTTAAATAAATACTATTTTTTTACGTTACCATATTATCCTAGCAAGTATAAGCTAATCCAATGTATCTAATAGGGAAAGATGAATAAGGAAATCTAACACACTGATAATTTGTAAGTCTAACGCACGGCGGGCATTAGTTAGCGGCGTCCTTTGAGAGGTCGTCAACATCGATAATTATACTGTCGTACGATACATCGTACAAGTCTACAATACAAGTCTAATACGTTATTGTAGATTGATTGACTCAGCATGTTTCATAATTATAGTGTTTATAGAAAACGTAATAAACGAAGCCGTTATGGCAACCCAATGGAGCAATGTCTGATAAATGCGATGGTTGTGGGTTCTTGCCCTACTCGCGGGATGTTTTAAATTATTTTAATTTACCTATTAAGTGAGACTAAGCGCGGTTTTAGTTTTGCCATTCAACACGCAATGTCTTGGAATTGGGTGGAATGTAAGGATCTTAGTATTTTAACACTCCTTCTCTTCTCTTTTCCTGTTGTGCGAGAAAAGTCATGAAGCTGATTGTAATGTAACTTCATTGTCTTCGAATATTAATCTACTATAATTTTTCACATATTCGTTTATGTTTCTAAATTTTTTGCTTAGCTTAATTAATACATTTTACGTTTAAACGTTAACAAAATAAATAAATATTATCGTAGCGTAATTGATTGATTGATTTGAACTGATTCAAAACTAATTGCAAACATTTTAATTATGCTACAGGAAATGTTTATATTTGAAATCATTTTAATTTTGCAATTTGATCAAGTTAGGGATGCAATGTTGTTAAAAAGTATAAAATGTGACGAACAGAGTACACTACATCATTAGGTTCTTTCCGTCTTTGAAGCTTAAATATTGTTAAAAATATTACTTATTTGTCAATTTCTAAATAGATTTTCAAAATCTTATCTGTGTCTGTAATTCTTAAATAACGCTGTCCTATGTCACTATTAAAAATATCTCAAACTACCATACGTGCACCATCGCCAATCTACATACACCGTAACAAATGATTTTACGAGTTTCTCTGTCCTGAATAGCGCGGATATGAACTGACTGCCCTCGATCGTGCCTCCTGTGCTAAAGTGCCTTAATGTAGCATGTCCACGTGTTGGTTTTTGCATAGTAAGCTATTTAGTAATATAAATATTTATGATGATAGTGATTTTGAAAGTAATTATATTTTTTTGTACTTGCCTTTCGCTGTTATAAGTGCAGCCACAAAATCTGTGAAACTTAAAGAATGATTTTTCATTTCCCTAATAACTACTCTACAAATAGTGTCTAAGTAGAAATGTTCCGATGTCAGAAATAGCTTGCACAAGTGTTACAATGATTTCTATTTATAAATCGATTGTTAATAATAACAGCACGTGGCGATTATGTCAGTGCGTCCATATAGAGTGTGTTTACTCATCAACAAGTGCTCAGGCAAGTAGTGGAGTGCCCGTGGGTGGGCTAATGAATGGACTACTGCGCGTTATAAATCGTTACCAATTAATTTTGCATATTATCAGACATACATACGTTAAAACGTTTCATTTGTATTATTTACAAAATGATGTTTATCTTTTTTATTACTCTTGAGATTTTAAAGTTACTTTCTAATTTTCTAACGTTTTAACTAAAAAAAATAATCCAGTAATTTCATTTTACACGTTTTTCCTCACAAAGCAGGGCAGGCAGAGGAAACTTAGTGTTAAGACATTCCGTCCCGCAGTTATTTTTCACACATTGCACGTTGATTGACAGAACCTGAACGCCGCGCTTAAAAGGAATCCGTAATTTATAAGACAAATTTTATTAACTTAACTTTGTTTAACTAAGTAAGGGTATTTTTACTTGGAATTTGATACACAAAACGAAAGTGTTTTAAATATAAACAGGGACACGGATTCCATTCAAAAATTCGTACCCATAAACATCTTGTGCAGTGTGGCACGTCCCATACAAGTACTCCTCAACATAACAACAATTGAATCTTTATTTAGGTCACTATTAAAGTCAATTAATGAAAATAGGTGGAGATCCCATCGTTTAAAACTGTAGGGATTAGATTTTCTAATGAAACTTATATTTAAGAATGATACATGATAGTAGAATAGATTACACTAGGGTTGCCCAAAAAAATCCTGCCGCAATC
>DWQW01005106.1:0-18397 GCA_018249695.1 Heliconius erato demophoon
TAAAAGAGGAAAAAATAAAACCATATACCTTGAATTGGATCCCTGCGATCCTTACGCGCTTATTTAAAAATGCATAAAATTTTACTCAAAATCAAACACTCCTCGTAACTCAACAACTGGTTCTCATTTATCAGCGGTGACAAGTGACACGTGTGCAGGTTAGTGCTGCTACTACTCAAAAAAAATCTACCAAAATTTATTTTTAACATAGCTCTGTTAACACATATTTTCAAAGGTGCCCCTGCTCAAAGCTACCCCCCTCTCCCCTACATATCTATAGATAAAGAGAAATAATATAGACAGTATCGATAAATAAAATTTAATTCCAACCATTTCCCAGTCGGATAGCGACACAGATTGATCAATTACAAGATAGAATCGCAGATCGAAAGCACTTGCAACTACGCTATTGGTCTCTGTCAAGATGTTGGTGACGTGGATTAGTGGGAAGCATTACGGGTTCTGTTCTAACTTCTATTGTTCTAGTTGTTCTAGATACTGTTTAGACATTTCTGAACGACATTTTCCTATATAAAATACAATTGAAAATCAAAATTCTTTGTGTAAATAAAACATTTATATTATGTGTTTTTTTTTAATTTAATCTTAAATTAGTTGAACAGACTATATGTTAAAAAGTTTACGATTTACGGATTTGACCTTGTGAAAATAGCCATTTTCGTATGATGTGAATTGAATTATATGATGTGATGTGAATTATAGACCGCAAATAATTCCTGTATTTGAGATCTATAATTCACATTGTATTTCCCGTTACCGTATGGTCTATTATCATATATATAGTCCGTAGTGCATATTTTTGGATAATATATAGTATAAAATATTTCCCATTTTAACGAGAAAGCGCACAAAAACTATATTTTATTCTCAATTTTAATGTTTTCTTGAAGTCATTTGTCAATTGTTATTTAATCAGTTTCACGCTATATCCCACTCAGCAGGGTAGGCAGACGGAACCTAGTGTTAAGACACTCTGTTCCCCACTTTCCGCCGAATTCTGGAGGTATTGTTGTGTGGCAGAACTCAACGCCGCGCTTTGCCTCGACACCAGAGCGAAGAAATAGAAATAAATATTTCATCTCGTCGAGTGGCGATCGAACCCACAACCAGTCGGGTTTACAGTCACACTTTGTGTCCCTGCGCCACGACTTGCCTCATTGGCCGTTATGGAATTTAAAATATTTTAATGTGGTCGTGTCTGTGTAAACGAATTATTTAGCAAAAATGATCTATTATTATACAATTAGATAAGCAAGGAAAACACGAAAAGAAATATTCTATACACTTAGAAGAAGTAAAATAACATAATTTAAATATCGCTCTACTACCGCTTAACTATGATTGATGTTTCTTATAAAGGCCGCCGGTACGCAGCACCCTGGAGGCTCGTTGTATTAAGAACTTTACGTAGCACCAAGTAGGTATTTATAGCGTCCTTTCACAAGTCACAAGCGCCAAAATCGATAAATTAATATTATATTATTATTATTCAAAACAGTGTGAGCTAAATTATAAAAAAATATATAAATTATATTGCAGTATAAACATCATGTAATACAAGTTCCGGTAAAAATACTAAAATATCAACGCAATAGCATACTACTAAGTATATTTGGTGTCAACGCGAAGAAATGAAAATATTAAAAATTAATCATTCATTTTTAAACATGTTTTAAGTGTTCATCCACAGTCAGGAAAGAAAAATACTTATTTAGAAAACTCGTGCCTCCTGGAAACCAGTTTCCAGTTTCCAGGAGGCGCGAGTTCGAGTCCCGCTACGTTCAATTTTTTATACGTTTTCTAAATAAGTATTCATCATTCATCCCTGCAGTGGGTATCGAATCCACAACCGTTACAGTCGCACCCTTGTACGCCTGCGCCACAACAACCTCCAAAACACACAAACACACAACTATACCTATAACATAGCAAACATTAATTAAAAAAAATAAAACACATTGCACTTTTTTACATACACGCACATACCACATACCTTCCCAGTCACAACGTCTTGCTTCCAGCTCCAGATATCATAAAACTTTACTATTCATATTAACAATTCATATAAAGGTATACTTTATAGCTATTATAATTTTTACGACGATCCACTCTCAATTGCTATAGACGCTGTTTACACTCTTGTCTGTATGTTGCATCCTGTTCGAATGATCAAAAGTAGCTTTGATGACAAAACTTTTTTACTGTCGCACTTAAAATGCTATGAAAATGTCGATCGAAAACTTTGTTTTTAATAACGCTTGTGTTATAATCAACATTATAAAGTATACGAGGCCAGTCGTGGCGCAGGGGCACAGAGTGTAAATGAAAACACGATAGGTTTGGGTTCGATTACCACTGGACGAAATGAAATATTTCCATTTCTTCTTAAATAAAATTAAAAAGATATAGCAATTTGTTTTATAAAGGATTCAATTAACTAAGGACGTCGTCGTTAATAGTATAGATTTTATGTGGATCCGCGTTAGTTGTGGACTCAATCGCAAAGATTGCCACAAATGGATTTGGCAATGATTATATTTATATTATTTTGGTGGAAAAAACGCGGCGTTGAGTTCCACCACCACAACGTTGAATCTTAAAATTAGGGACCGCAGTCCCCCAACACTAGGTTCCACAACCTACCCTACTATGCGGAAAAAAAATTAAACAAGACTTCAAAGCTCTCATTTTAAAACGTTTTCAGAATTGGCACGAAATTGAGAATCGCACATTACCCTACATCGCCGCGCGTGTGTTTTATCTATTCCCATACATTTCAATCTTCATATTCGCGATGTGAGGCCCATTCCATTCAAATTTCGATAAAACTGATGGGGATCAGTCGGAAAGGTGTTAAAGGTTAAGCCTATTTTACATTAAACTTGCAAGTTATCTACGATTGCACTTAATTTCTTTTTGGTTTAATTTGGTGAATTAACTTAAATTAAAATTTTAATACAAATTATTAAATAGGAGCTTTATGGTTTTCCTTTTAACTCAGTGTTAAGACTACTCCGTTCCTGGTTTTTTTTTAGACATCCTGTTTTGAGTAGCGGAATTCAACGCCGCGGTTTGTTAATAAAATAAAGTTTAAGTTTATTGTAGTAAAAACGTAAAATAAACTAAATAATATATGCGCCATTTAGTTCTGCCACTCAACACGCAATGCCTCCAGAATTCGGTAGAAAGTGGGAAACGGAGCGTCTTAATACTAGGTTCCCTCTGCCCACCCTACTGTATGCGGGATACAGCGTGAAGCGGGATATAGCGTGGCGTCGTTGTTCTCGTCTTTTGGATAATGTTATACTTTTTTACTATGACTGTCAATATTATTGACATTTTGGTTTTTTTTTTCAACTTAACGCTATATTCTGGCAGAGGCCTAGTGTTAGGACACTCCGCATCCCACTATCCGCCAAATTCTGGCGGCGTTTCGTATTGAGTGGTGCATGCCGCGCCGTGTTTGCCTTGTTTGCCTAAAGAGATGAAGAAATGAAATGCTGGATATAGCTTGAAGCCTCGTGTCTAAGAATTGGACTGATACTACAGCTTAACTTACTTAACTTCACGCTTTATCCCTAGCGGAGTGGTAAAAGAGCGAGAGAGAGAGAGAACTACTACTCGTTCATAGTCTTATACGTTTTTTAAAAAAATGTTTTTCTTTCCTGAGTGTGAGACGATACTTTAAATATGTAGAAAAACAAGATTTTCATTTACTAAGTTAAACAAGTATAAATAAAGTATATTCTACTAAAACCATATCAAGAGAAGGACTGTACCAGGCGATGCTCGCAATGCGACGAGAGGTGGTACATTTAGCTATTAAATTTAACGCATGGAAGTTGGTCCGCCTGTGATATTTACGACCGCCCACGCTACTTCGCTAACGATTAATACTTTAGTTTACATTTCAATTTATTATTAGAATGGTTATATTATGTATTATTATTATTTTTATAACATTGGACGAGGCGAAAGAGGTGTATAGAGATCGTAACCGGCACACAGCAGGGTAGGTAGAGGGAACCTAATTGTAAAATATTGCGTTCCCCATTTTTGGCCAAATTGTAGAGGCATAGTTTGTTTGCAACTCAACACGGCAATTTTCCTTAACACCGAGCGAAAAAATGAAAATATACATTTAAATAAATATTTAATTTCCTCGAGTGGAAATCGAACCCAAAACCAGTCGCGTTTAGTCACACACAGATGCCCCTACGTCAGAACTGGCCTCTCAAACTCAAAATTATTGCATTTATTAGCAAGAACGTGGAAATTACTTATCTTTAAACAAAATAAGAATATTAGCTGAATATAGCTTAAATAGCTCTTCAGTCAAATAAGAGATCATTTTCAGGTACAATTAAGGACTATACAATTTTGAACAAGGAAGAACATTTATTTTAATACAACAAAAAAAAGCATAGTTTCTTTCTATTCAACTAAAACGCTAAGAAAATTGTATATAACAAACAGTAAATACTTTTCGATAGAATCAAACTGTTGAGCGAGTTGCGCGATTGCAACTGACCTATTTCATGTTGCCGCAGTTTGTAACCGAACTCAACCCAGCTATTTGTGTAAGTATTTAAGCACACTTTTCTAGGGAACAATTTCCATTAAACTATATAAAAACTTCGATGTTCGGCCTGTTAGAAATAAACGACGCTATTGTGGCGTAGACGTTTTAACGCGGTAGTTGTAGATTCGTATATTTGTGTTTTTATTCGTTTGTGCCGAAAGTTTGTTACTATAAGGAAATGCAAACAATATATTCTGTGTCCGAGGTAAATCTCCCCGTAGGTGGAATTCAAAATCAAATTTCAGTGATGTTTTTATTACACAACATTATTTTCAGGTTACAACAACATTTCGCGCGAGAAGTTTTCATACGCCCTCATTACAACACAAACAGCCCCGCGAGGGTAAAATTAAGCAGTGTTCGAGCGCATGTACTATACGGGAACAACCCTTGAGACAACTTCGTTTCATCGCCGTTGGATTGGATTCTGAAAGAAGCGCGGTATGGGTTTGTTTCACTTTCCTATAATAATTTATAGGGGTTGTTTTTGAAGATATTATACTTAATAATAAATCATTAGTTATGCTTGGCATATGAAGCCATAATGGCGCAGTGACCTAGTTTTGACTATAAACGCGACAGTTGTGGGTTCGATCCTCACTCATAAAATGATTAAAATAACATTATTTTTATTCGCCACTCAACACGCTGTCTTGAAATTTTGTCGGAGAGTGAGGAACGGTACGTCTATAGTCTTATTTTGGCCTCAAAATTAGTAATTCTATTAAATTAGTTTTTATAATATATTTTAATTAAGCTGTTATATCTAATAAACGCATTTAATCCACTGACCACACTAACGTATTCCCCTCTCTCCGCCCTTATTGAGCGATGAAACCGAATCTGTGTACATTTTATCTTAGGCGTAAACAAGATTTTATCTCCAGCCTACATAAAATTTACGTACAAAATCTCATTCGCAATTTATGTAAGTTAGACGTAAATATAGCTAAATGAAGATATTAATAATAAATATTATTGTATTTTATCTACGAAGATTTAGGGTGCGATCCACGATCGGAAAAATGATTTATTTCCATTTCCCCTCTCTGGCAAGATAAGTGCGGCGTTGTGTTCCGCCACTTAATACACACATCGGATTCTCTTTGATTCTTTATTGCACAAATTTAATATTTAAAAAAAATTACAATAGATGGTCTTAACGTTAAACGTAACGTAAAACGTAGGTGTGCAAAAAAAATAAATTTGAAGGCGTGTTGAGTTCGAGGAAGAGAAGAGAAAATATAAATGTATATAAATATTTAATTTCCTTCAGTGAGGCACCCGTCGATTTTATAGTCACACTGTGCCCCTGAGCCACGAGTGGCCTCAATAATATATAATATATTTATCCAGTCCAGTCAGTATAAGGCCAGTCATGACGGAGGGGCACAAAGTGTGACTGTAAAACTGATTGGTTGTGGGTTCGATCCCCACTCGATCAGATGAAATATTTATTTAAATGTATATTTCCATTTAAATAATAGTAGAAAAGTAAAAGGATAAAAATTAAATATCGATTGATATTCTTTCTTGTAGTAAAACTTGTCATTGTGAAAGTAACGTTGCCTTTATTTAAAATTTATATTTTATTTTATTAGAAAAAAATATATAACTTTAATGATCATTATCTCAAAAGGAAATCAAATAGTGGCACAACATTTACGTATTCCAATCTCAATAATTAACTATACTTATACATCTTTCCTATATTTAAATTGAACCCAAAACTATCCTAAATACACTATAAGACAACTGTTTAGCATCGATTATCATAAACTCAAGGAACAAACGTCCATAATATCGATATATGCAAAGAGCAAATCCACTTTGGTCATCGTGCCATAAATTTTGACCAAGTTTAGGACTCTGTATGGAGTACTAAATAATAGGCGAGTTTATAGCCGCAGTGCTACAGAACTAAAACTACGGCGTGCGATTGGCTACTACTACTGCCTGAACTGGTTAGGCTGTTTACGAATTTAAGTGTTGACTACGTTATTGTTTTTGGTGAAATATGTGCAATGAATATTGTAAGGTATCAGATGTATACCTATTTATTTTAGCTTAACGCTGAATCCTGCTAATAGTAAGATAGGCAGAGGGAACCTAGTATTAAGACACTTCCGTTCTCCATTTTCAGTCAAATTCTGGAGACATTGCGTGTTGAGTGGCGGAACTCAACGCCGCGCTTTCTCTCGACTCGAAAAAATAATTAAATATTTAATTTCCTCAAATGAGAATCTGAGATGAAATGTTGATACTGACCTTTATATATACATACACTCGTACATATATATATTTCTCCTTTGCTATTGGATTTATCTACAATTTTTAAATAACCTGGTTAAAACATGAAATATAAAATATAAAAGAAATCATGGAGATTTAGATATTTCAGATATTTTATCAATAATATATATTTTACTTTAATTTAAAAAAAGCATTCGGCAAATTGAATTTTAACTGTCAAATTAATACAAACATTAGGTTCCTTTTAAAACGTACCCATTAAAATACGAGTGAACATAAAAATACAATGTCAAATCAAATATTACAATGTAATATCGCAATTTTCCCGAGACAATCTAACCGTACCCAACCATTTTTTCCTAGAGCTAGATACAATATAAATAGTCTCAGAAAAAGCTCAAAGCGAACAAAGACATTGCCAAGTTGGGAGAGCAGCTTAACTTTTATTACATGTAATGTAACTTGGCTGAAAGTTTAAAATGAAAGGGAAATTAAAATACGATAACATTAGCCGTGATGATATTTTAGATAGCTTAATGTCTAAACTTAAAAGATGAGCTTCTAAGTTAAGAGCAATTTTAAAAAAATCTACTTCACTCTATATCCCGCACGCAGCAGGGTAGGCGTAGAGTAGAAGAAATACTGTCGAATTCTGGAGGCAATGCGTATTGAGTGGCGGAACTCAACGCCGCACTTGGAATTGACATCAAAGCAAAAAAAATTACATAAATTTCATTTCCTCGAGTGAAGAAATTAAATAATAAATTTCCTCGATTGGGGATCGAACCCAGAACCAATCGCGTTTAAAGTGACACATTTGTGAATGTGCGGAATATTACGGAAAAAAATATAAGTAAATATAACTAAAAAAACAATACCAGTTTCTTATATAAATATTATTACGTAAACGTATATTTTTCCAACATTTCCTTTACAGCAATAGAAAAGTAACATCAAAAGCATATTGTGACTTCCTAAGACCGGGATTTGAGCGCTCCATTTTCGATCAGGAAAATATAATTTGTATAGAGCGCGCGGATATTCTATAAAGTCCCCATCGTCGATGGGAATACAAGAGGAGGCCTGTTAAACGCTGGGCACATTTATTCACTTTCGATTTTTACTATAGTAACAAAAGAAAAAGATACCGTAAATATGGTTGAAGTTTTGACATTTTTTTGAGTTTAGGGTAGCTATCACTCCAGCGAATATTGACATTATAACATACATAGCGAGAAGCGATTAGAAAATATCATATTTTTACGGTATTTGTGAACAATTTAGAAACATAATTGTTTAATTTAATTATTTACTTAGACAAATTAATTTTAAAAGTGTTGATGTAATTGTATTGAAATAAAAATCAGCTTCACGATGTATCCCACTTTCTGCCGAATTCTGAGGCATTGCGTGATGATGGCAGAACTCAACGCCGCGCTTAGCCTCGACACCAGAGCGAAGAATCATTTCTTCGCTCTGGTGAGAGAGGAGATGAAATATTTACTTAAATATAAATTTAAGTAAATATTTCATCTCCTCCAGTGGGGATCGAACTCACAACCAGTCGGTTTTACAGTCACACTTCGTGCCGCTGCGCCACGACTGGCCTCTACAACAACAACAACAAAACAGCCAATCAATGAAAAAAGAAATACTTTAAAATATTTTCATAATTTCCAGTAAACTCCAGGCCAATTGTTAGGGGCCGAGATCGTAAATCAAATGTTTTTGTTCCGAATACGAATAGCCGGCTAGTACCGGCCATAAACTGTGTCAAGATAAAATTGCCTTGGCCACTGTTAGCTAATTATCTCCACTGGGTCAACGCCAAAACGCTGCAGCTTAACAACGCAGGACGCTGCTTTGAAACTCGCAAAGACTGGGGAGATAGTGTGGTATTATTGTTCAATTTTTTTTTCTTCAGCTTCACGCTGTATCCCGGATATAGCATAGGCGGAGAGAATACGGTGTTGAGACACTCTGTTTTCCATTTTCCGCCGAATATTCGAAGCATTGACTGTTGAGTGGTGAAACTCAACGTCGCGCTACGTCTCCAGAACGCGGCAGAAAGAGGAGGCAGAAGTGTCTTAATGGGAACGGAGTGTCTTAACTCTAGGTCCCCAGGTTTCCTCTGTCTATTATGCCACGTGTGGGATAAAGCGTTAAGCTAAAAAAAAAGAAATTAAAATAAAACCTCTGAATGTTTACTTTTATAATATGGAGAAATCGTTATCGTTTCCTTTTGGGTAATAAATTGTGGATATACGACAATAGCGCACGGGGTCGGAACCGATCCAATTGTACGCGACCTTGACTTGCCAACCACCTTCCTGCCATTTAGCTACTTAAGCTTACATGCAGTGAAATGAAATAAAAACATTTATTTCTTTTTGTACAATCACTGTTATTTGTTTACAATATAAAATACGATTTTTTTACATATTTATACAAATTTCGTCTCTTTCACTCTTTGTAAGTCTTAGTAGACGTGTTAATAATCTCAATTTAACACTTTTCAGCGGTACTAAACTCTTCAGTTTGTCTAATAGTTTAGGATATTATACTTAATAATAATAATAATCAGCTTCACGCTGTATCCCGCACACAACAGCCAGGTTCCCCCTGCCTACCCAGAGGAAACCTAGTGTTAAGACACTCCGTTCCACACTTTTTGCCGGATTCTGGAGGCATTGCGTGTAGAGTGGCAGAAGTCAACGCCGCGCTTTGCCTCGACACCAGAGCGAAGAAATTGAAATATAAATTTAAGTAAATATTTAGTCTCCTCGAGTGGGGATCGAACCTACAACCAGTCGGTTTTACAGTGACACTTTGTGCCGCTGCGCCACGACTGGCCTTTAAGGATATTATACTTAATGACCTTAAAGCTTCCAACTCCTAGCAAATCTGTACACAAGATAATGAACATATAAAACAAGAAATTCTATATAAAAGTTTGTATAAAGGAGCAAAAACAGACAGTTGTCTTAACTGTTATTGACATGGGTTATATCGATCAAAGAAAATAGCACAAATCTAACAAGTTTTCTTCCAGATAAGACGAGAAAACCTAAAAATACAGAGGCATTGATATACCCATTTACCCATATACATGGGTATACCCATTTTGATCGTCAGATCCCTTGCTCAGGCAGTCCTAGTTAGGGCTGTTAGGTGACAGTTAGACAGAAGGAGCCTCGCTGTAATAGCGTACTTTCTACCCGAAGGATACCCATTGTAATCAAATAATGACGAAACGTACAGTGTTTACGGCCGTGTATTTCCCATGTGAATTTATTTATTGAAACGATTCGTTTTTATCTCGATATTATATTGTTTTGTTGGCTTTTTATATTGAATTGAATATAATATAAAAAAAAAACAGGTTCACGCTGTATCCCGCACATAGCAGGGTAGGCAGAGGGAACCTAGTGCTAAGACACTGTTCCCCACTTTCCGCCGAATTCTGAAAACATTGCGTGCTGAGTGGCGGAACTCAACGCCGCGTTTTGCCTCGACACCAGAACGAAGAAATGAAAATATAAATGTAAATAAATATTTCACTTCTTCGAGTGGGGATCGAATCTACAACCAGTCGATTTTACAGTAACACTTTGTGTCTCTGCGCCACGACCGGCCTTGAATATAATGATTCATTTGGGAAGTGTACATGTGTGTGTTGAATATGGGTTCAAATTCTACGTGAGGGTAGATAAATGTGGAAAAGTGTCTATATAATGGGCACATATTTGAGAAAAAAAATATGTTGCTACGCTAAAATGAGACTAGGTCGGGCAAGTCTTTTACATGCTGATAGAGGATTGGGTAAAAATCTCTATCGATTGGACTCCAAACTCAAAAAGGCGAATCAACAACAATAGAACAGCATAGGACAGTATAATTTTCATGTTAAAAATAAATAACCGATCGACTTTAATAGTAATAAACTGAATTTATAAAATTAAAGATAAGATAATTTAATTTATTGAAATAAGAAGCAATTAATTTTACCTAAAACTTTTTTAAATTTAGATTTTTTTATTTTAAAAGGATAAATTTGAAGTGTAAAATAGTGAATTTGATACGAAAAAGCACGAATTTTGAAGTAAAAATTCTATTTCACTTTTCGTCAACACATTTGGCCACAGCGTTTTCTTGAGTATATTTACTGAAAGTTTTCATTCAATAGATACCAAGCACGAGTGCGAATGCATGTGACCTATTTCGTGGTGCATTTCACCAGACTCACTCCTGCTATTTGTATAAGAATCAAGACATACTTATTAGAGAACTTGCGACGTCCGAAACAAAACTTATTCAATTTTGCTGAGTGTTCCTTGTAGGTATGTAGAGCAAAGGAAAATATATTGACAAAGTTTTTATCTTATATGTTTTAAACACAAATATAGTTACATTTATATTTAAAAAGTTGTTTAAAGTTTAATTTATTATAATTAAAATATTAATTGTTAGCCAATATACGTAAATCCCGTATAGTACAGTATATAATGGCCTTTGATTGTTTTAAATCGGACCAATAGATCCACAGATCTTAGCGTTTAAGCAAACAAACAAACAAACAAACAAACAAACAAACAAACAAACAAACAAACAAACAAACAAACAAACAAACAAACAAACAAACAAACAAACAAACAAACAAACAAACAAACAAACAAACAAACAAACAATATATATATTTAAATTCTTTAAAAAATAAAATTTATTATATTAGCGTTTATTTCTCTCTTTGCTTACAAAAGCTAACAATATTTTGTCTAAATTGTCTGGCCTTGAAATATAATTATATATAGAAGAATAAATAATTTTACTTTAGCTAAACTCAATTTCATACAGACATTATTACGTACACATACATCTACCTAAAACAGTTCCTAAACAGGAAAAATATTAGCAAAATCCTACACAATATGGCCTTATTACAACATATGAGCAACTTTCGTACTAGAAGTTTTCATTTAGTCTCATCGCGGACCACAAGCGCTCCCGTGCGCTGAAAATTAAACAGAATTCTAACGCATGCTCATACAGAGGCGCCCCTTGAGAAATAACGTTGCTTCATATCCATTGAAATGTACTCAAAGAATAACAGAAAATAACTGATTATGATTTCATTTCACCGCGTTACTTAGTAAAACGAATTTTAGCGGAGCATTGTATTATTATGGAGAATAATTTTGCAGGAAAATAGGGTATCATGATAATGTATTTTATTATCTCCTTGTTCGAAATAATGTAAAATAAAGTAAATGTTTTTATTTATTATTTATTTTATAAATGTGATTAGAGAAAATGCGGCGTTCGATTCTGCTGTACAACTCGCAATGCCCTTTATTTAAGCGAAGAATAATATATCACTTATTTACTTACTTAGATTACTTATATTTTATCTCATGCGAGGTATCTAAAGAGAACGGGGCACGAACTGTAAGATCTCTGCATATCTCTTTCGCCTCGTCATTGTCATCAACCTCAACAGACATGCCCTCTAGAATCCCTCGTCCCTCATGAGTTTTACGTGACCTTCTGGCAGTATCATCAATACTGTATTTTCAAAGGTCAAACAAGGTGTGTCCCTGTCACCCACACAGATCGTTATTCCTTCACAAATCTTTTTTGCCATTCTTCCATCACTCATTCACTGTACTCTTTCTTTTTTTTCAAATTTCATTCATTTCTTCATTTAAAATTTAGACACCTTAATTGTCTCTGCATATTCTACGAAAACATCGCATTTCCTCAAAATTATAACAAATAAAAAATCTAAAACTACGATCAAAAGATGCCTATAGTATAACCGTCTCTTTGTTTCTTTGTAAATATGTGATCTTGTTTCAAAGGCATGTGTAATTTGAAGAATCACTGTTTTCCTTTGTCAATATACGATCAATGCAAACATGTAAACAGATGAATAAAAACTTACAACCACCTACGAAGAGAGCGAACATTAATATGTACGTAAGAAGCAATAGTACCTACATTACTAACAAAATAACCTACGAAATAAATTATATTATGCTTTGCTTGTTGTTTATGAAAAAATAAAAAAAATTATCAATTAACATATTTTCAGTTTCTCACTTTCTCTCTCGTTTTGGTAACAAGACTTGCAGGCTTTGCAGAATTCATTGAAAAATGGATATCGGAAAAGTCTTATTGGGAACAAAGTGTATTAACACTAGGTTCCCAGGTTCCCTCTGATACGACAAAACGCTATTAATATAGACCGTAAACATATTAATAATAAATCTACGAAATAACCAAAATTACACATTTCTTTTAGTTTAAATCAGCTTCACGCTGTATCCCGCACACAGCCGGGTAGGCAGAGGGAACTTAGTGTTAAGACACTCCGTTCCCCACTTTCTGCCGAAGTCTGGATGCATTGTGTGTTGAGTGGCAGAACTCGCGCTTTGCCTCGACACCAGAACGAAGAAATGGAAATATAAATTTAAGTAAATATTTCATCTCCTCGAGGATCGAACCCACAACCAGTCGATTTACAGTCACACTTTGTGTCCCTGCGCCACAACTGGCCTCTAGTTTATTAGTAGTAATATTTCTTCTAGTTCATGAAAATATTAAACTTTAGTTGAATAAACATCTAATTCAAATATATTGAAGTAGAAATGGTATCGCATAACTATAAATTCAAAGTTCACGGCTCCACGTACCTGGGGCGTTAAATAATATGAGAGTTAATTGAACTGCAAATACAGAATTACGAGACGGCGGTGCGGCGCTGTACCGCCCGTAAGGCGTACCTGCTGCCCCAATATTTTACTGTATCCTTTGAAAGTGCTTCATCAAACTGGGTGAAATATCGAGAATGGAAGGTATTGTATTTATTTTATTTTTTTTATGGGTCAATTTTTTACTTTTAGAATGATAATATATGAAGTTGTATCTAAGTAATGATTAGTAGATTTTGTAGAATATTTTTATTTAGCAGTAGTAGCAGTTGTAATAGCTGATGCAAAAACAAAACAAAACTTTACAATTTTAATGTATTTTTCATTAGTTTCAGGTTGGTTCTGGCGGGTTCGCAAAGAAAAACTTAGTGTTAAGACACTTCATTTCCCACTTTTCGCCAATCAATTGAGACATTGTGATTAAAGTGACGGAATTCGGATACTTTTAATTTACTAAAACGAAAGTAATAAAAACAATTTCAGCATAATTATTACCTCGAATAGGGATTCAACCCAAACCTATCACAGTTACAATCACGCGTTCCACTAAGCAACAATAGAATTTTAAAATCAAACCAACCTATCCTAGGAACTACCAGAACATTTACCAAAACCCAATAACAATAATAGTAGAGACAAGTGCACACAACACAGCCGAATATGATTAGGCGAAGTTTGCATCGTCTCTAAATTCCTTGTAAAGTCAAACAGCACAAGTAGGATAATGGAATTACACTTGGCCCGGAATGCACGAGTTTGTGGGCAAAAGGAAATTCTATACGGCCACTACCTAAGATGTTAAAGTTAATTTAGTTATCAAGAACTATAACTTTAACAATATTGAAGTTTAATATCGCTGTTACATGTTTTGGATGCTATGTTTTGTGTTTGTATAAATGTGTTGCTTGAATTAATTGACCATTTTTTTTTCTGTGCAGAGAAAAGTGTTAAAACACTCCAGTTCCCACTTTCCCCTCACTTTCAGTTATAATGCGTCTTGAGTGGCCTTTCTTTTTATTTCAAAAGTCTCCAATAAAAAAAAATCCCCACTTCACTTAAGTGTAAAAATTCACATATAAAATAAATATAAAAAACAAGATTATCTTATAATAATGCCTTCGATTCTATTTTTTACATCTAAACATCAAAGATAAATGCAGTTCGAATCGGCATAAACTTTCCATCGCATCGGGAACCTTCTAAAATATTCACGAAGTATGAAAGGGGGCGAGTGACAATCCCATTGTAGATGGCGCTGGCGCTGCACTGAAAAATGCAGGCCGCGTAATGCGCTCAAACTCACCAGCTGAAACTTTTACACTTTTAAAAGCACTTTATCTTCCGAAGATTTATGGTATTTTTGACGGTCGAGCTTTGTACTCGTGTTAAATTGAAAATCATATATTCTCTCCACTCATCTTTTGATTTTTTTTAGCTTCACCTTGTATCCCGCACATCGCAGGGTAAACGGAGGAAACCTGTTTCAAGAAACTCCGTTCCCATTAAGACACTTCTGTTCCCCACTTCCGTTCCCATTAAGAAAATTCTGCAGGCATTGCTTGTTGAGTGACGGAACTCTACGCCGCATATTTTAATTTAATAGCGAAAACGAGAAATATATTTTTTCTACGCAAATAGTACTACGATAACTTTTTAAAATAGTTTCACTTCTATTTCAATAGATATGAAACCTATTGAAAAAAACGAGAGCTCAACTTTTTCCACCGTAACTTTTCGAATAACTACAATAACTAAAATATAGAACGACATTCCCCATATCTTAATATTATATATAAAAATTCAAAAAAATATATAAACAATAAAACAAAACCTTTAGAATATATTTTCCAAGCCCATAGTTCCAGTAAACCAAATCCAATCTCGACATAAACGCGTCGTTCAAACAAACACATAATTAAAATATCTTTTAGTCTCATTAAAAGCAATCGCCGTGTATTCGAATTAAAATTTAAGTACCAGTGTTGCCATATTCAAATTTCCATATCTCCCTCACGCAGTACAAATTAATTAATTCGAGCGGGAAGTTCCAAGCATTACCTCAGGTCAGGTCAGGTCGCGTTACTTACCTGAAATAATAAAATTATCAAATTAAATTCGTAGAGTAGAATGTTCGCAATTTTTTTATTTTACCTTACAACAAAAGGCTTGTGAACGTCAAAGAAGGCTGTTTAGTAGGGAAGATTATTTCGCGGACCACTGGATCCATTTACTTTTTAATGATTTTCCGTATGTATATTAAGAAAAGAAACGTTGTGTACTCTTTTAGGTTAAAAATAAGAAAAGAGTATATTTATGAAATAATTTTCTTCTTATTTGGTTAGTAATTGGTTAGTAAACTTGCAATATTATAAAATGTGTTAATAAGTGAAATATTCACAATGTAATACTAATAATAGCTATCTTTTTTTTTAATTCTTAAAGTGTTGTTCCACACTTAGGAAAGGAAAATACTTATTAAGAAAACGTATAAAAATTTAAATTTCGTGCAGGAACTTAAATGGTCAGAGCGCTTTGATAATAAATCAGTATTTTTCTATTATGAAATAAGTTTTTTTTTATTTAGGTTTTAGCTGTATCCTGCACATAGCAGGGTGGGCAGAGAAAATCAGGGTTCCTAGTGTTAAGACACTCCGTTCCACATTAACACATACCTTACTTTCACTCGAATTATAAGGATTAACGATTGTTAATTTAAAAATTTACATACAAGAGATGTTTCTTTGATGATTTTACTTTTTTATAAGTTATATTATTTCAAGAGTTATGCAAGATTTTGATACGAAAGTTTCAAAACATATTTAATCTATATAAAATTAATTTATCTAAATAAAAATAAATAATTTACAAAGCTAACTGTCTATTCTCAATAGCATAACTGTAAAAGTGATTAGCCACGATAGCAATCAGTGCTGGTCTCTTGTCAAAAACAATGGTGAAAGTGAAACATGGACAATTAGCTATACCGTTTATACCATTATATAAAAGAGAATCAAAAACCGTATTAATAAGCGTGACTTCACACTTTATATTTGTAGAATAGAATTGTGTAATTCTCTTTTTTTAGCTTTAAGTCGTGTCCCTTAACATTATACAGAGTGTACCACAGTTTTAACTACTCTATAAAAGCCTAACACAATTAAAACAAAAAAAAAATTTTCAAAAATGAAACAGTATTCTTTTCAAACAAAATAATTAATAAAATTATCGTTGTAAAATGAAACGCTTCCATCCTGTATACAGAGCATAGTGGGTAAAAAGAAATCAAGTAGTAAATACACTCCGTTCCTAAGACACCGCCCAACTAAATACACAATATATAGAAAATATATTGTGTATTAGTGGCGGAATAACGCCGTGCTTTGTCTTGCCATAGCCGAGTGAAATAAAAATTGGAAATGGACCTAAAAATGACAAGACAAGACGCGGTGCCGGAGCGACAAGAAGACCTCACACAGGTGTGTATATAATTGTAAAGGTGTTTTTAAGGGAAGAGAAGGACCTGGCGGCCTGACACATAGGGAATCTTAGTTCAGGCGTCAGTCTCTATTCCATTGTTGTGTTAGAATATAAGTCACACTTTTGTTAACTGTACTGAAGATTTTTGCTAAATATATTATATTTTACTATTGATAAAATTTATAATACATGTTTTTTTATCTCGAAAACTGTGTAGAAATCGGGGAAAAGAGTGCCTTAACACTTAAGTTACTTTTACCTATCTTGCTATATGCTATATGATATAGTATAAAGTTAAAAAATGCTAAGCCAACTAAATAACTTATAAAGGGGTGGGTGAAAGCGTAAAAAATGTATATTATAAATATATGTCACAGATTAAAAGAAAAGGTGGTATCTAGTTCGACCACTCAACGCGTAATCCTGCCTGAGTATTGGCAAAGGATAGCTAATATTTTCACAGTTCTCGTCTTTTGTGTGTACCCATTTAAAGATATAAGAGGAATGTGGATAAAACAAAAATATGTTTAATATTATAAGTAGGTATAGTGAATGCGGCATAATATTGGCCCAATTGAATAGACTGATTCTTTGCTAGTATCTACAAAATAAATAAAACATTCTATTAATATTTTTTGAACTTCACACTGTATACCACAAATAGTATGGTAGGTAGAGGAAACTGTTGTGATTCTAGTGTTAAGACATTCCGTTTCCATTAAGTTGCGGTCCCCAATTTCCGTCGAATTCTGGGGACATTGCTTGTTGAGTGGCGGAACTTAACGCCTTGAATTAAATATTTCATATCCTCGAGTGAGGATCGAACCCGCAACTTGTCGCGCTTATAGCATCGCACGACTGGCCTCAAAAGTGAGTATCAATATTATAATTATAGTTAATGCGACATATATATAGGCGCAGTTGTCACTTAGGCAACACGCATTGGTTGTGGGTTCATTCTCATGTCAAAAAATGTGTATATTAATAAATATTTTCTATCGTTCTAATCAGTACAGTATAGAATTTGGTCAATTAAATTAAACAATATTAAAAATATCCAGGAACCAGGACATTCAGAGCAAGTTGGCCCACCCCTCTAAACAACACATACTTATAAACATTAAAAAATAAAATAAATATATGAGGCCGGTCGTGGCGCAGCGGCACGAGGTGTGACTGCAAAACTGACTGGTTGTGGGTTCGATCCCCACTCGAGGAGATGAAATCTTTACTTAAATTTATATTTCCATTTCTTCGCTCTGGTGTCGAGGTTAAGCGCGGCGTTGAGTTCTGCCACTCAACACGCAATGCCTCCAGAATTCGGCAGAAAGTGGGGAACGGAGTGTCTTAACAC